>JBBPLQ010000450.1:0-22172 GCA_038089855.1 Royoungia palumana
CTGTGGTCCTGCGTTTCGGCGTGGCACTCTGCACAGTCAAACCACTGTTTGCAGCACGGTGCGCGTATCGAGACCTGAGAATTTAGGATATGTTTGCTTCACGAGAGCAAGTAAGTCTATGGTGTTAGAATGAGACAGAGACACGCCACGAACCACATAGCAAATGTCGATGCTGTAGAATACTGGTATTGGAAGCCCGGACTGCAGTGTTGCCGCGGCTCGAAATTACATAAGGCAAGTCCGACTCTGCTACGTGCGCGTGTATCGACTTCAGTTGACTCTAGCGCCGTCGTCTTCGCGTCTCGCATCTCAAGATCGATTCTACACCTTCTCTAGTCCATATACATGATATATAGTCGCTCCAAACAGTCCGCTTCGGCCTCGGTGCGATCTGGTGATAGGTTTCTTTTTTGTTTTTGTTTTTTGAGTCCTCATTTATAGTCCGCAGGGGTAGATACAACTTGTTAAGGAGACCCCCCCATCCGGGCAGTTGCCCATGCTCGACTCCTAATGGTAGAATAAGCTATGTGTCCGTGTGACCCCCAACTCGCACGCCAATGTCCCAACTACTAACATACATACGTTTCCACTAAATAGGGCCGTTTTGGTAATATCGAGTAAACCCTCCCAACTGCTGTAAATCACCCCTCTAAATCCCCCCTGACCAAAGCATGTTGTCTAATCCCGTGCGTGACTTGCCGATGCCGAGATCGGAGCAGTTGGTTTCAGACTGCTGACTGGTGATAGGTGAGTGAGTGTCCTCCTACATAACGTCTCTACATGACGACTTGAGCTTGCCACGTCGACGCGGTTCGTTTTGGTGGTCGATGGGTTGTCTTGGATGTGTGAAAGGTGGTGTCGACATCTCAGGTACGTGCGCTTTCGTCTTGTGCCGATATCGCTCATTCTCACTTTATTCTCCAGCTAGCGAGTGCGTTTTGACTCATATCGAGTCACAGCGTGCGCCGCTCGTTGCATCATCTATCTAGCACTCTCTCTCATCGATACCAACACACTTTCCATCGATCTAGCACCTGAAATTGTCCTGGACATCGACTGTCACCTCCTGGACCTGTGCATGGCTTCCTGGCCTAGTATCTCGACCTAGTACGTTCGTTCATCGACGCACTGGTTTCTAACGTCTCTAGGACGATCCTGGTCACTATGGACACATGCTCCATCGGTATTACAGCTCCAATCGCCTCAGATGTCGTCCTTCCCCTCTTGCACCCCAACTTGCCCCCCTGGACCTTCAAGTCGGCTCGATGTGTTATTCTCATCTTTCCATCGACACACGAGTTCCTGTGGCCTGTGGAACATTCCTAGGATCTGTGATCACTGTCTGGAATGATGGCTTCGCCTACTGGGTCACATGGCTTGATATAGAGCCTCCTAGGTAAGCACTCTTGGTATGGGGTATGGTCGCTCTTGTCCTTCGTGTGCCTGTTCTGATGTGTTGCACAGCTTCATCCACATATTCCCCACATTTTTGACACTCCTGGATGGCGTCGACACGTCGGCATCGACTCCCGGCTCGACTGGTTGGCCTGAGACTCTCTTATGTGAGTTTTCCTGCTCTACCTGTTCGTCTGCTCGCGCTGATATGTTCTGTGGCTTCTTAGTTCAGTTTTGAGGGTCCTCATCGCCTTGGCGTGTCGTCCACATCCTTGCCTCATCAACCGCCTTGCTCTGTTCACCCGGAGATGGTGAGTACTTTGCATTTGTTCGTTCTAGCTGTTTGTGCATCCGTTCTGACACATCTTACAGCTTGTTTGCAGTCTCTACAGCGTCATCGACACGTTCTCATACTCCCGATGTACCCATTCCATTGCTGGTAAGTACAGTGTTCAAGCTAGCGCATCCATTCCACTCCCCCTTGAGCTCAACACTCAGGGGTATGCTCTGTTGATCCACGACGTCATCTGTAGGTGGCCGGGTTCATCTTTGGCAACCTCCAGCCTGTACATGAGGATGAATGATCGTCGATGACACAACGAGCCGTTGAGTCCATCGGTTAGTCCCTTGTGTGTTGCTTAAGCCCCATCTGTTCTTCGTGAATAGCAGACTGGTGGGCTGTAATGCACTTCTCAGCGAGATATACAAACGGCCGCGAGAATCGAGCGAGGTATTAATCTTTTGATGTTATTCGCTTGCTACAGCAACTTATATTTCATCCTCGCTCACCAGTAACCCGAACACGCTTGCTTCGTCGCCGTTCGAGGACTCGTTGGTATTATCGCCGTAGGCTGTGCCACCTCTGCTTGCGTGACGTCAGTTACTTTGTAGTATCAATCTTTGTGCGATGCGAACAAATGATGTGGTTAGCTACCAGTCATATTGCCGAATCACCTGAATTGATCAATGGTCGGTCTCGTGAGTAATGAGCAAGCAACCACTTCTTAACCGAGATACTATACAACAGAAACTGACATGTTTAGCTGAACTGCATGGATGTTGGTACAAGTACAGACTCTGATTGAATCGCCTTTCAGCTTTTACCTTTCGAGTTCCTTACTTCTCCTGCATGTTCTTCGTGATCTTGCGGATCAAGTCACCCATATCCTCCCATGGTATCTTTTTGATCCTATTCCACACATTTCCCCAAATAGCCTGCTGGACGTCCGCAGAAGGAGCTGCCTTCCCGTCAGCGTCGATTGATAAACCCAGAAATGGCAGAATAATCTGCACTCCATTAACAATGAGAGGGATCCAAGGGAAGAACTGCCGGACATCGGCTGCAGTCACGTCGGCTCCCTCTGGGATCGACTCCTCCACAGACTGCAGTAAATTATCGAGTCCTACTTCCGCGAGAGCCTTGACCTGAGCCGGCGTTTTATCACCAGTTTCCTCCAACAGTTTCCCTATGGAGTGCTGTTCGTCATTGATGGCCTTTTTTTCCTGATCTGATATCCCAGGCTCCGCTAGTCGGTGATCCAGCACCTCCTGGCGCGTTCTGAGGAGATTCTGCCATTTGAGCATCATTGGATTCTCCTGGCGGTGGGTTAAGAAATGCTGCACCGCAGGAGCCGGGGCCAGGCCGAGAAGGCGGACAAGATCAGAAAGGCTGTTTTGGATTCGAATGGCGTCGAATGGTGTTTTGTCGGGCATCCAAGCTGGAACGGGTTTCGGCGCAGAATTGACGTTCTGGGAGTCCCAAAGGGTGCGAGCTTTGGCTATGAAGTCCGCCCCCCGATTGGGATCTTTCTGGTACTCTTCGAGAGCCGTCTTGACCGAATCGAAAACGTTCTTATTGAACGCTGATGAAATCAGTACTATGCTTCGGGACATTCTGTGAGCCGACATACTGGCATCTGCATAGGACTTTTTCCCTGACGGTGGGTTCTGCCATTCATTATGGATAAATTCGTAGTAGAGTGACCGCCTCTCGGCAACATCCCCGCACCCGAGAAATGCATGGATATCAGCATCCGTGCTGAGAAGCTGGCGAAGAGATTTCTTGTATGTCCAGGTGTCAGCGTCAACGGGCCGACTCAGCTCGGACTTGGGGTAATGGAGCGAAAGCCAGGCTTTGTCGCTGTCGGAGAGTGATACATTGATGTCGCCGTTCCCAGTGTCGTTCGGGTACTGAGGCACGGGGTTTCTGACGAACAGTGTCAATGACAGGCTTTCAAGGGAGGCAAGTAAAATGGGCACACCGCATCACAGAGTCTTTGTCATATCCACGGAAGTTGGTGATTCCGTGACCGTCGCGTGCTTCCAGGTCACCACCATCGCTGACATCACCAGACTCAAGCTCATGGAACAATCCTAGCATGTGCCCGACGACGTGCAGGGCTATAGCAGGGTTGATAGTATCATTATCTCTGTCCTGCGGGACTGGTGGTTTGATGGCCCCGAGACCCATTGTAGGCTTGGGGGAGCGGACAAGTAGGGCATCTGTACCTATGGTACTCCAACAAGAAGTCTCTCCGCCGTCGAAGGAGATGCGAATATCAGATTGGTCGGGCTTGCCTGTGAGCTCGAACTTGATGTTAGCATACTGCTCGTACACTCTCATCGCGCTTGTTAAATAATCCATCTTGGCCAGGATGTCTTGGTCGTCTGTCGAGTTACTCGAGTAAGAGTTGACTTTGTACTCCAAGTCGGGCTTGGATTCGGATTCAAATTTATTTTTCTGGACAAAGCAGTACTTGATGACCTATCAATTATATCCTTGTGATCAGCTGGATGTATTCTCGCCTTCGGTTTACTTACCTTGGCATTGGACCACAATCTCTGCTCTTCGATGGCAAAGTACCTCAGGTTGCTTTGCTGGCTGGTGTCCGAGTCACTGGAGAGTCGGAGGCGGAAGAATAACCTTTGCTCGCAGGTGACTGGTGTCATACTGGATGTTATAGTGGC
This sequence comes from Royoungia palumana, assembly GCA_038089855.1. Lineage (NCBI taxonomy): Eukaryota > Fungi > Basidiomycota > Agaricomycetes > Boletales > Boletaceae > Royoungia > Royoungia palumana. The sequence continues at coordinate 4,363 of JBBPLQ010000450.1, forward strand.
CAGTATGATGTGTTTTGAGGCGATGGTGGAGGGAACGCTCAGTGAGACACTGACCTTCCAAGAGATTGACCAGGGAATTCTTATATATCAGCACGCGTTTGCGGAGAATTGAAATTGGTATGATACGGCGTATTCGCCTCTGGGCCCTCTGACATCCTTCAGACGGAATTTTCACAATAGTTCGGTACAACCAGTGGTCAAACCGGTTTGGTCGACCAAAATGGGATCTCATGGAGAAAGAGCCTCGTGTGGCGGTCATGAACTTTACGGAAGCATGGAGCCTGACGTGTTTGGCGTTTTACTCCACAATCAATTACTTAACCAATGGAGTAGGCTCAGTCCTTAGGTATCGATGACTTACGTCGTAGACTTAGGACTGGTCATGAGTCTACCCTAAGGCCGGCGGCGCCGATCAGTGAAGTACATGATAGCGAAGTTCATCGAATTGATTGGTCAATCGATCGCCGCCGAAACCTAATTCTGGCGCTACACTCAATTCCCACAATGCGCTGCAACATTTTTCTCCAATCAAGGATCTTTATGGTCGAAACGTTGACGATCCAACCCCGGCACGTACCCAAACTTTGTGCAGTCCCATTGCAATATGCGCCTCGGTCCTTCGATTCTTGCGATTCTTGTTATTTTTTTTAGGTTCTTCGAAGTCCCGTGAACAAACTATCAGAAAATGTGTCAATCGAGAATCTTGTTTGTCACTGGGGGCGATGAATCTGGCTCTAAGGTAGACTCGTACAAAAAAGTGACATATTACTTCCGGATCTTCCAGTCCAAACCAGCTCGGAGTCTCAGCTCTTTACCTCAGAATCGGAATTCGATGCCGGAACACAGCTCCACGATAAGACTTCGAGTGGAAATCGTTCAGCTGACTCTGGCTGGAATCTGGGATCTGCTATCTTGATTCCACAATCTACTGAAAGCTTACCACATCACAGGCAATTATAGTCAGTTCCGAGTCGTAATCTGGACAAACGAATGCCTGCCCGCTGGCAGCGTGCGACCACGAGCACATGACAACGTATGGACATATAATCGAACGATCCAAATTTCCCTTTGGCCTAACGAAGGAGCCACCTCTCCCAGCAACTCCACTATGTCTGATCTGAGCCACTCCGACCATACCAATGCGCCAGCAACCGCTCGCTTGCATGCTACTTGGGACGGGGGAACTGAACGGGATCAGACTCCCTCTAACCGTGCCTGCGCACCAGCCCCTTACGTGCCTGTGCCCAGCCGTAGTGATGGCACCTCTGAAAGCAGCCCCCCGCATGATTCGGGTCGTGCTGTCTTCGCTACATTAGACAAGCTCTGGGATGTCGGCCACAACAATCAATACCTGAAGGGTCTCAGCAAAGATATTACCGACGGTACAGACGGTGGAACGGTGGTACGTCTACCATTCATTGCTTCCGATTCCCTGAGACACATGTTGACGATGCCTCTGTCTTTCATAGGTATTGTTCTACGATTTTTTGGGGACACACTTTCCGAAACGGCAAAACGCTGTCAAAAGCACGATCAGAACTTGGCAACAATACGCAAATGTTCGCTTCGTGCACTTTTCCTCCGAGCTGTCAAAGGTCATAGACCCCAAACCACCTATTGATATTCGGATTACGTTTTCGCCCGGTGGTGGTTCGTGGAGTATAATTGGCAGAGCCACGGAGGTTCAAGACAGCAACAAACCAACTCTCAACCTTGGGTGGCTGCAGGACTCTGTGTCACCCAGTGACAACGACAAAGGGACTATCCTTCACGAGTTTGGGCATGTCCTCGGGATGATGCACGAGCATCAAAGCCCAGCCAGAGGTGAGAACATCACGCTCAAGACGGACGAGGTCTACAAGTTCTACCTCCCTTTACTCCATTACGATCGGAACTTGGTCTGGAGCCAGGTCATAAACGTGTACAACAGTGGCCAGTCGAACTTTAGTCACTTCGATCAGACGTCTATCATGATGTGCGTATCACTTTAATACTTCGCTCATCGCCATTTCACACTTACGAACTGTGCGATCGGGTAATCAGGTACTTTATGCCGGCCTATCTCAATTACGAGAATCTTGAGGTCAAGGTGAATGTTCAGCTGTCGGAACTTGACAAGGCATATGTTGGGCTTGCCTACCCTCGCAAGGATCAGAGCGCGCTCCTTGGGTGTTTGGGAATGGTTGGTGTTTCAGACGATGACTCCAAAAAGATTCTTGAGCCGTTACTGGACCAAAACTCGAAGGATGACAAGGATATCTTGAACAGTATCCGTCAGAATTTCTTCACCTACAATAAGAATGTCATCGAGGCAGCTTCCTTTTTGAAGGGTGGGTTGGCCTCCAGCTATCTGATCAGTCCAATTCATGACATGCTACTTATTGCACAGCCAAGAATCGATCGCAGAATAGTGTTACTCCTCCTTACAATCGGCGTGACAACAATTGAATTTACCCAATCTGCTGGACGAAAATGGCCAAGCAGGGTTTCAGTTCCTTCAGTGTACGATATACTAGCGGTGACAGTTTTGTTAGTTACGAGTTGCACAATCGCTGTGTTCCTTTGTATTTTTAAGTTGCGAAATTGATCTCCTTGTTGCATATCCCATGTCGTGACTTGCGAGATCAGAGGTACACGGGAGCTTCATTATCAGATGCATGTGAAGCCTCCGGAAGTTTGACCTATTGGTTTACTGGGTTGGTCGGTGTTGAGGCCGGGCAAGGATGGTTTTCCCCATACATAGTGGCGGTCGAGAATCGAGATCATGATGACATGACAGGTACTTGCAGCAATACGCCCCGCTATCGGTGGGACTAGCAACATCAGACATACTGGCGAACGTCAGCGAACACCTTGACTATCCTGATGTCACATCATTTAATAGCATCATTCAGCCAACACTTATTGATCCGCAATATCGTTCTGCAGACCATCAGTCATTCGTCACTAACCTGTCTTTGCAGACTGTCCAGCAAGAGCCCCCGACGCGCGTTCGTCCTGGTTTGCTCACAACAAGCGGCGGTAGAGAGAATGGCGCGGCTCCTCTCCCTTGTATGAGTGCTGGTACGGATCCTATTAACAATAGAACGGACATTGCCAGAAAAGCAAAACCCGATCAAAACCCAACAATATACCGGTTATTGGGGCAATGGCAGGAGCTTTGAGATCTCTGGAACTTACCTAAGAGGAGTATTGGAGCCAGCAATGAAGTGTGGTTAATGAACTCCATACGAGATTGGCGTCTCATCATGATGGAATGAAGAGACGCCCTGAGTCATCGCGATTAGTTGATACGCTCCATGGAAAAGCGATATATCTGGCTGTAGCAAGTAGGTGACAACATTATGGCGGCTGCGGCTGAATGTACACACCATATGGTCAGGCCACCACAAACAACAATGAAGGAAGTATATGCCTGCGCCACCTGGCAGCGTATGCATCATGGTGCGCCGACAAAGATTGAAAGGGAAGTATGATACGCCCAGCGCCACGGTCCAGGTCCGACAAGGTAATGGAGCCATCCCTTCAGGGTTCGAGTCAGCGACTCTGCAGGGTTCCGGACCCGTATGCTTTGTCGTTTGTAATGTGAATGCCCGCAAAAGCTGTGAAGCGTTGGAGCTTTGAAAGGTCATGTTACGGCGATTTTCACATATGATTGTATTACCGCTACGCCATCTAGAATGGTCGATAGGTACGGATGTGATGTTCTCGGGGCACTGAAGGACTGCTCGGACATCGCCAACAAAAGGAACCTGACTCTCAATCAATGGCGGCGCAAACCCTGGTTGCAGGAGTTCTTCGGGGAGGAGGGGGGGGGTGGCTGTATTGAAAGAAGGACATCCAGCAATTCCCTTCCTTCATTTTCCTCGTGGTTGATGCTACCAAGTCTATCCTCGGCTTATTCGGCTTCTCGATCAATGCTGAAGGTCAATTCGACGATGACGCTTCCGAAAGTGTTCAGCACGGGATCGTTGGAGATGTCGGAAAAACGTTGGGCGGTCCGCCCTGAATGCAAATAGGCGGTAAAATCTTGAAGAAGAGTGGAGATTGGCTGACCGAGCGCTAAACTAACAGATTTTTTCCCTCGTGGTGCATAACCTATCATCGCCTCACCATCTCGACACGACAAGCTCCAAAGTTGACGCAATCTTTCTCGCCCGCCGTGGAGTCTCTTTGTCTTCCATTCATTCAGCTCCACGAGTCCTTGGGCCCATAATGGTTACTCGGCAGCACACATCAACTGAACTGGTTTATCCCTCACATCATGGTCTAGCCTGTCACCCAGTGTCTCAGAAAGGATATATCATTGAACACGACTCCAAGCTTCAATGACCGTGGTAGTTACGAGTCACTATTGACAGTCCTATCATCCGACATATCCTTTTGATTTTACAAGGAGATCACACCATTTGTCGCTAATATCGGCATTGGCAAGCATGTACAAGCGGTGGAACACTAGCTCACTATTGGAAGCTACTAGCAGAGCCAAATTATTACTGACTCGGGCTCTCTGGCCTCAGACACGGGCCGCACGGATCGATGAAGACTTCCCTTGAAGGCTCCAACAATAGGCATACCTGCAGTAAGCATACTCGTAAGAGAATACCCTCTTGTGCGTGTGATTAACCGGGATCATCAACGCGCCACTTTTGACACCCTTTAATCGAAAGAAATTGGGCGCTGCAGGGCCTATCCGAACCCGAGTAAGACAGAAATGTTAACATCAGCGCGATCGCCGGAGTGACCGGTCAGTCGATTGTGGAGCAGTAGGAGCAATCTCCCAATGCAAGTGCCGGTGAGAAGGCGGCGCTTCTGGCTTGGGAATCCAGTAATGGTCCATATATCCATGCATTGTCGAGTCTGGAAAAAGGATTTCTTGAACTTTACTAGTATGCGTAATGTGCCACTTACAACAGTAAAATTATGTAGTCCGAAAGGCTTCGAATTCTCGCCGCAGGTCCTGAGTTCAGAAGGCATGCGGTGGAGCTCAATTACGTCTCCCTTCGTGGAGTCTCCGGCTGAGGCGAATAGCAGTTACATCGCCTTCAGGGTTGTTCCGGCGTGCGTCACGCCGCACTCAGATGACTTCCCGCACGGTGGAGCGACTGCTTGAGGCCCTCAGACACTATTCTCTTTGCACAACGCTGGTCGGCGAGCTAACCACCTTGCCTTAACCCTTCGAGTACTTAGTGCTTCACACATGACCAAGTAAAATCGTCATCAATGCCGATGCTCCACTTCCTCCTGGGAATTGGATGATTGCCAGCTCCACATGGTTTTATCCATGCTTGATTTGTGCGTTCTTCGTAGCCTCAGGTTTCCGGCGGTGGCAACCATGAATAGAAGATTATATCATAATGGAGCTTTACTGCATTTGCAAGAGAATCAGGACGTCCTTGAGGGCATCAGCAAAATGTCCCGTGGCTTTGGTGGACTTTGGTGGACTTTGGCGTCTTTAACAGGCGCCAAGATGTAAAGTCCGTCAGACATGTCCGCCTTGTCAAAGATGCAGCCACTTTGTAAAGACACTCAGACGCAGCTGAAGTTGATAGCAAAGTGACCCAAGATGATAGAAAAGTAGCGCAAGTTAATATTAAAGTAGCACAAGTCGATAGGAAGTCAGTAGAAAGTGGCAGAATTTGGTAGCAAAGATGTCATTGCAGGGGGGAGATATAAAACTGATAGAGGTGAGAGCGAAACGAAATCTAATCGATTCAAAGTACTACCCAGTTGAACTGGTCTGCACATTATGGCTACGCCTAGAACGAATAATAATATTGGCAGGCAAGTAGGTCGATGGCGAGGCAGGTTGAGCTGTCCACCATCGTTTTCATGCGCATCGGTTGCTAGTACCTCATGCTACTTCATCTTCTGCAGAGAGAACGAGGCGAGATAAATTTCCAACTTTTCGGAGATGAGGTAGCGCAGTACATACCTGTCATCGCCCCCTCATCCATCCACTTCGAGCCCTCTTCACCAGCTTCTCCTGCCTGTGACACTGGATCGCACACATTTGGCTCCACATTGTATTCGGCCGTGAAGTCCTGGATGTATGTCTGCTCCACTCCATCATCCTCAGCGACAGGGTCCAAAGACGCCACGATAAAGGCGCGTTCATCATATTCATTTCAGTATCGCCTCCAAAATGGCCGGGTGCGCTGCTTGCCTTGGGCTTACAATATGCTCGTGCTGCGTTGAATATCTCCATCATTTTGTACTTGCTGAGCCGCAGGACTGACTTGGCATAGCGGGTTGTAGTCGGGCCCCACACCTGGTCAGAGAACTTCGTCTTTGAAGTAGTTTCTTCCCCCGTCTCGTACATCATCAGAGCACGCTCAACATTCAATAAGTGACCATGTACCATACTTTAGACACATACCGCAGTTACTGCGAGTATCAGCGCACCATGTGGCTCACGCTCATCAATTATCTTGTAGTATTCCATGTTGTCAACCGGTGCGATATCCTTGAGATGCGCTGCCAATGTCTGCAGTACAAGTGGACCCTGGAAGGCCTTACCAACCCGTCGTTAGCATTCCCTTTCACCTATGGCGGCTGAGCGTTGGATAAGCTTTACTCACCTTGGCGGTCTCCTGGCCATATTTCACTTCACCGTACAAAAAAAAGAGCGATGGCCCCATGGCGTACTGCACATAGTTCCGATGTTCTTCGGCTTCATTATACTTACTGTCCAATGCCCAGAGTTGCCTGACTGCCTCTACGGCAGTAGCACCAATGCGGTTGCGCCACTCATAAACTCTCTGCATCGTCTGACGGGAGGTCAGTCAGGACAGCTGCAGTCTTGTCCAAAGTACTTGCCAGCCTATAGACGTCATCATCTTCATGAAACGTGAAACAACACCCGAAACACTGAGGTGATGTGTAGTGGTCCTTTATAGAGGGACTAACTCTTTGAGAGTAGTGTTTGAGTGGAAAAGCTCGAAATGAATTAAACTGAAGAAAGTACGCTACTACATGAAGGTATATATACTGTCCACTGTGTGTGGTCGTATTTACGATAGTACACTATAAAGGAAGGTGGTACGATACTCAGTATCTAATTGTCATTGGGTGATAAGTGAAATGAATGATGTCATAGATAAGGCACTGCCTTGGAATGGAAGAGAAGTTGAGAAGCATATAGGACCATATCCGATTGGTGGAGTTTATATATGGCTGTGTGAATGTGGCAGCCAATAGGAATAGGAATTGGGCATAGGTTTGGCATGAGGCGGAAGTCTAGAACAAGTCTGGTGGTTGATATACTGGAATGATGTAGCGTTCTTGTGGATGGTAGACTTGTTGATAAGATAAAGACGGATTAGATGGCATAAAGACAGGGGTTGAAGATAGGGGTTTAGGAGCGTTCGTAACAAAATGTGTGCGCCCAGTGCTCATTCTTGTGCATCAAAAGATCCCAGAACCTCTGCAAGGGCAGGACGAAGCCATCAGTACTCCACGGATTCTCCTGCATTCCTGCCCACCGCCGGACGAGAGGGATAAACTGGCCCTTGAAGATGTGCAGCAGACCTGGCGGAAGGGCATTGTGCGTTGGGCGAGGCCTAGAGCTGGAGGTAGCATTAGCAAATGTTGTGCTGGATGCAAGGTGATCCTGAGGAGCGTTGGGGATGACCCTTGTGAGCATACCAGTAGCTTTCACCTCTCTCAAGGTAGGGCGGAAGGCCTTTGAGGAGAGCTGGCTGGCTGGGGGAGCGGTCTCTTCTGGCCACTGGCTTTCTTCCTCATCAGAGAACCCACCGGACGCGATACCACATCCCCTTTCGCCAGTCTCATTGTGGTTACGAACACGTTCAAGAGTGGGTGACCTTTGAATGTCCTGTCTTGCGTATTGACACCTGAGTCCACCGAGAGACCGGGTCTTTTTTGCTGTGGCCACGGATTGTAAAGTAGCTGTTTTCGACAGTTTGGTTGGCCTAGGGGTATCACCAGGCTGCGAGGACTCAGCAGTCAAGCTCGAAGCATGAGTGTCCCTGTGTACCAAGCTTCTCATGAGTAAGGAGCTCTTTTACGACTGTGTCACTCACCTTAGCCCTGCCTCCACAGGTTTCCTTTTTGTGCGACATCCAACAGTGCTAGAGACAATGTTGGCACTGGCTTGATTGCGAGCAGCCTCGATGCTTCCACGTGTCGCTTTTGCACCCTTTTTGGAAACTTGGCTATTAATCCACTCTGTCGCCTCCATGAGAGGATCCCATGAGGCTGAAGGTTCGTCTCCCTTCCTCATGTCATCACCACATCCATCGATCTCTTGATTTTCTAAACAGTAAAGGAGGTGAGTCGTTTTTATCATATACAGTATTGCTTGTCTCTCTTACCAACAACGTTACCAGGACCTTTCTGGCTCCCCGATCTATCAGCCTGAGTGCCGCCATTATAGTTCACCTTACGCATCGATACATGAGCCGATGTCCTCGGGGTGTGCACGATCTGGGAAGTAGGCTGGCTGAACATCTTGATCATCTGTGCTGACTTCAGTTGCAGTTCGTTTTCAATAACGGCGGCCTCGTGGATATTGGTTTCCTGCTGTTTCCTGGCATGAGCGGCTGCCTGCTCACGCGCAATCCGCTCTCTAGCGACCGCCTCACTGCTCCGTCGAGGTGCGGGCTTGTCTGGAGCACCCGGGTGATGGTGCAGATTTCCCAGCCGGGTGTTGATAAAGCGAGGTTGTGACATAGGACAACGCAATGAAAGGATGGGAAGAGCAGGCAAAGAGCTAAGTTTTCGAAAATTTTCACTTAAAAGCCACCCATGAGCAGCTATACAGTTTTGTGCCTGCAGCATTGCCATTCTTTGCATGGTGACCGGCAATTCTTCTCCATTCCAGCAGGTACGCTCAATTTTTATCATACTTTCCTATCCTTAAATTCTCACCGTCATTATACAGCCGTCGACCGTCGTGACCACCACCTCTCCGTTCCAGCAGGTACTGTATGCTCTGACCATCGTGACCACTACCACCTCCCCAGTCCCGCAGGTACGCTCAATTTTTATCATACTTTCCTATCCTTACATCCTCACTTTCATTATACAGCTGTCCACCCTCGCTTCCCTCCATTTGACAGGCCAAATATTTACCATCGCGACCACCGCCAGATACCATCCATGCCTCCAGGTTGGTCAATTGTTGTCCCTCCTTTGACAGCCTAAAAATTCACCACCCATGCCTCTAGGCCAGCCACTTCGTCCTCGTGCTTTTATCTGCGGAGTTCATGGATGCTTGAAGGCCTGTAATAGCCTTGGAGGACTCAAGCGTCACAGGCGGATTCACCGTGCACGAGGGCGTGTGTTGGAGCCTCTGCCTCCCATTCCCTTTTTGGATGTCTATGATGGCGATGAGCCTCACGAGGAGCAGCCAGAAGGCGATGTTGAGCCCAGAAGACATGTCCGTATCCACCCGGTCATCAACGGTATTGGTTTTTGGCTCATGGCTAGTGCTAGCTTGCTGATTACCGAATGAACCATCTGCAGGTACCCCATGTGACCAGAACGGCAATGATCTTCCATTGGACATGCCGCCATTCCCACGAGACAATCCCCCACCACACGACTGGTCACCATTTGAAAGCCATGCAGAGTTTCAACTGGCCGATTTCCTCTATCGCCAAGAGCAAATGTCAGCAGACAAGATAGATGACCTTTCGTCCATCATAGCAGCCATGTACAACGATCACAATCCCCCCTTTAAAAACCACCGAGATCTCTACAATACCATTGATTCCATAACTCACGGTGATGCCCCTTGGCACTCATTTGTGGTCACGTACTCAGGTGTGGTGCCAGATGACCCACCTGCCTGGATGATGGCTCAATACGATGTGTGGCATCGAAATCCCTTGACATTACTTGAGAATCAGCTTGCAAATCCTGATTTCAATGGCGTAATCGACTATGCACCTAAGGTCATCACTGACGAACATGGTGACCGTGAAGTTGGGGATCTGATGTCGGGCCAATGGGCTTGGGATCAATGTGTATGTATATTGCTGGTATATCAAAGCTTTGTCTGATACTATGTATTCCTAGGAGATCATTGGCCAAGACCCGGAGACTCACGGTGCAATGTTTGCACCTGTGATACTTGGTAGCGATAAGACCACGGTCTCTGTTGCAACAGGCCATACTGAATATTACCTGCTCTATATGTCTTTGGGTAATCTGCACAACAATGTCCGTCGGGCACATCACAATTCGGTTGCACTGCTGGGTTTCCTTGCAATCCCGAAAAGTGAGTACTGCAAAACTATTATCTAGGATATATGCTAATCTGCTTGACACAGCTGATCAAGCTCATAAGAATGATACAGATTTTCGCCTATTCCAACGACAACTATTCCACTCGTCCCTCGCAGCTATATTACAGCCCCTCAAACCAGCAATGACAACACCACGAGTGTCACGTTGTGCGGATGACTATTTTCGTCGCGTGATATATGGACTGGGGCCGTATATTGCTGACTACCCAGAACAAGCTCTCCTTGCATGCATCGTTCAGGGGTGGTGTGCAAGGTTAGTAGACCTTTGCATCTTCCTACATGATGTAATACTGATGGATCTGTCTTAGATGCACGGCATCACATAAAAATTTAGATGCAGGAGGGGGGCCACGAGCTCAAGTACTTACAGAGCAGTTAGTTCGAACATTAGACTTAAGGACGCTCTGGGAAGACTATGGTATAGTTGGCAATGGTGATTATCTTCTGCAGACCCATGGTGAGCGACAAGCCGCAATCATAATGGCGGACATAGATCGCAGGTGAGACATGCTGTACTACTGCTGGTACTCGCACTGATATCAGATAGAATTGCTGCTGCACCCCCATTTTGTGGATTGCATCGCTTTCCTGAAGGACGTGGGTTTAAGCAGTGGACTGGCAATGATTCGAAAGCATTGATGAAGGTGAGAGTGATCGGACTGGGTTGCAGTATCAACTAACAGGGTGTTTTATGTTATTGCAGGTCTATCTCCCAGCCCTCGTTGGCTATGTTCCAGATGAAATGGTGCGAGCGATTACTACCTTTTTGGAGTTCTGCTACCTCATTCGACGTCCCGTGATCACCCAATCTATGTTGGATAAAATTGATGGCGCAGTGCAACGTTTCCAAGCTGAGCGACAGATTTTCATTATGACAGGCATACGCGATCATCTGTCACTGCCTCGGCAACACTCCATGAAACACTATTCTATGCTTATTAGAATGTTCGGTGCACCTAATGGCTTATGTTCGTCAATAACGGAGTCAAGACATATCAAGGCGGTGAAAGAACCCTGGCGTCGATCCAACCGTTACGAAGCTCTTGGACAAATGTTGGTGACGAATCAACGACTTGACAAGCTGGCAGCAGCCCGGCTCAACTTCGAGCAAAGAGGAATGCTTTGTGGCCCACTATTACCTGCTGGCGTCGCCATTCATCAGGATGAAGGCTTACATCCCAGCGATACTGACGAGGAGGGTGCAGTGGAAAACCCTGGCCTGGTACCAACTATCTTTGATGTGCAGCTTGCTCGTCGGGCTGGTAATTTATTTCGTCAGTCAGCCTAATGATACTCACACTCCACACAGTAAGGGGAATACCACGAGCGGCGACAGATTTGGCTGCTTACCTTGGATATGATGATCTCGTGCCCTGTATCCGCCCATTCCTCTACGATCAGCTCAATCCCGATGCTGAGGTGCCAGGTGATCGCGTTGATCTCATCCAATGCCCTGTATTCCAAGAGGATTTGAAGGTATACCACTCAGCAACAGCTACCTACTACGCGCCAAGTGATCAGTCAGGCAAAGGAGGTATGCGCCGTGATATCATACGGTGCACACCAAGATGGCGAGGGGGAGCTGCACGCATGGACACAATATTTGTTGATAATGGGGATGAGGGTGAGGGGTTGGAGGGGCTTCTGGTAGGACGTGTCCGGCTCCTTTTTACTTTTTGCTACAGGGGTTCCATATACAGGTGTGCGCTCGTAGAGTGGTATCTGCGAGTCGCAAACCAACCAGACGACATCACCGGTATGTGGGTGGTTGCCCCTGAAGAGGATCAGCAGGGCCGTAGGATCCACGCTGTTATTTCACTGGATACAATACTCCGTCCAGTACATCTTATGCCAGTTTATGGAGACCAGGCTAAAGAACTGGTAGGTTCTCTGTCTCTACGCAGGAGCGTAGGATACTTCCTCTCTTGGAGAAGTATGCAGAGGTATAGTCAAGTAGAGACTTACTTGAGGAGACTTTGGAGCGAAGCAAGAGTGATTGAGCGAAGTAGAGATAGTGAATTGACTTGGGAGAGCGAGTATAGACGGAGCTCTCCTTTTATATACTATACAGGATTGTATGTATCTATTTGGACTGGTCCGTGAACAGTCCTGTCTTTCTACCTAATAAGGAAGAAGGGTGTGCGATATAATCGCACTGTCTGTCATACATGATTAGTAGGTATCCGATAGAATCGGTAAGTGAGTCATTTAAGATGACTCATAGTATGACGTATGAATAGTTAATGATTATCCAATATGAAAATGAATAATATGATATCAGTGGTATCAGGATAAGAATATCTGAATAAGAAATACCACTTGATATTCGACACAGGCTTTACCAGTTGATTTTGTTTTTTCGGACTCGCTCGACGCCTTCAAGGCATACTACGTAAACAAGTATATTGACCACCATGCACATACAATGGCTTTTTAGATTAGCTTGTCTTAGATTTGAAGTGGGTAAAGTGGGGAAGGCAGCCAAAGTGCCGAAGACGAGCCAAGTTGGACTCGTGCCCTAAACCAAAAAGGTCAGTAGCCAAAGTCCGGGGAAGTAGCAAAAGATAAGTGAAGTCGGACTCGGAAGTTGAAGTCCAAAAAAGTTAGGGTACATTTTGCTGATGGAATGATTATCCCCACCTCGATGCCTGCGTAGACTTCAGTAAGGAAACACAGCTAGCACATGCGGTGGGTCATCAGCAGAACTAGCCTGAGGATATGCAGTCACGGTATTCTCCAAGAGGCGGATGCTATTGGATGAACACGCCGCGCCGTTATCCCACCTGTCATCATCCACCCGAATGCTCGCAGGGGTGATGGGATTGTGTTAGTTTGGAGAGGAGAGATAGATAATTCCAACCACAATATGGTGTCCGCCTAAACCGTCACCATTCCAAGGGTCCTATATATACATTGTCAGGATTCTAAGCCATCATCATATTTCTGTAGAACCGGATACGCTGTCAGGTCCCCCTGACCCTTCCATGATCTGCTTGTATCCCGAGATGCTTTGAGCTGCATTAAACTCACAAAACGCCAAGCGGGGTGATGAAGGCTCCAATCAAGCGAATCGTGACGATGAAGCGAGCACCCGGCCTCGGAATGATGACCTGGGAGGGCCAGACAGCCGCAAGTTTGGATAGATGACGTGCAGAGATCAGAATAAACCAAGACCTCAGCTGGACATGACGACCGAAATCTCGGTGGAGAATTTGCTGGAATCGATGACGATCGTCCGCCGGGAGACTTATTCGCAGAGTTGCTTCAACAGGAAGGAACTGACAAGTAGCAGTGAACTTGTACTTGATTCTCGTAGTATCCCGCTGCTTTGCGATCTTGTCCGACGGAGGAACTGTAAATAGTTATTTTTGTATGCTGTATGCTATTGAAGACTTGAAGTAGTTTCCTGATGCGATGGCAGTGCTTGATGGAGTCACTGGCGGAACCGAGAGCATACGGGCGAAACGCAAAGCGCCAAGCGTAGAATAACAAAAGAGAGCAGAGGCGCGTGTAGCATCTGCCGGCGGGACGCTGTGGAGTGAAATGATGTAGTAAGTGGAATTGTGGCGAGAGGTTGTGGTAATACAGTAAAGATTCAGACGTTGCCAGCGTACGGGCGAAACGCGAAGCGCAAGGCGTAGAATGATAGAATAGATGAATCGAATCGCAGAGGCACGTGCAGCGTCAGCTGACGGGACGTGGTGGAGCGAAATGACGTGGGGACACTGGGCGACAACATTGTATATTAGGTGTCTGAGTAAGATACTCCACCTCAGCACGGTCGGCTTTCATCACGCGAAATCGTACCTTCAACAACCAGCGTCCAAGTGACATATCGCTTGAGCATCTGCTTTCGGGTCCTCAGTTCTCCGGAACCCCAATATCTGAATCTTGAATGTCTCTTCCCGCCAGCGGATCGTACGCCATCATATCCGTCGAAGGCAAGGAGGAAAACCCAAGGGCTGGCTTCCCCAACTCCAAGGATGGCAACGATGGAGTCGTTGCCGTCACTGGATATGCCGACGTTGTCAACTACATTGTAAATCCTATCTTCTTTTTCAAGTTCTTGGTCGGCCGCTCGGTGTATCAGACCGTAACGGTGCCCAGGGTCTACTACCGTTTTCTTTCCCCTTTTCCACTTTCATGTCTAGATGTAGCTGACCATGCTATTTGTTTGAGCAGTGGACCCTCGAGCAGATCCCAGGAGAAGACCAAAGATATCACATAAATCTGAAAACAGATTTGTATCAGTGGAACGCCATCGATAGAGACAGGGTATTGGTTTTGAATACCAAGATTCCCTCGATTATCTGGTCAATCAGCCCGCATGGCCAAGATACCTATACGTCAATTGAATCATTTATGTCGATATTGCTCTCACCTGACGTTCCTATGTTTGACAGCATTCAGACTGTTGGTGATAAACCCATCGCTTGGACACTGAGTGGCCTCGATTCTAAGAGTCAGGTGCATATGCAGAGTTCATCCTTGTATGAAGGAATGAATCTCATACTGCATTCTATGTAGGTCGGACTCCGACCTCTTGCCGAATCAAGCGAGGATCAGCTGTGGCGGATCGTACTACCCACAATGGGATCAATTTGGATGTGATCTGTCGATGAGAGTGCATGTACCATTCAGCAAGTTTCTATGACAAGCAGGCTGTTCAAATTTCTATTTCAACGTGTCAGATCTCAATTGCAAATAGTCCTGTGCCGGCCCGGCTTGGCCTGAAAGCCCCGGCTTGGGTCTGGCTTGGTGGGGCTTAGGCCTGTGGGAATTCCAGGCCAGGCCCTGAGCCTTCAAAAGCCCCAAATGGGGGCCTGGCCCGGCCTGGATGCCGGGGATTTGGCCCAAGCTAGGGCTCAGCATGTTGAAACACATCAGTTGGCTTCAATGGTGGTGAATGCCATAGGAGGACCCTACGGACAGAGCGGATGATGTGACACATCACCCGCATGTATCCATAGAGCCTCCTGAAGCATCTCCTGGCACGGACATTGGCAAATGGGTCGAGACAGTGAGGACAAAATGGTCGAATGAGGTCGAGACGGTGAAGCCAAAATGGCCAAATGAGGTTGAGGAGGCGGCAGAGGACGACAAAGGTGTCGAGGACAAGCTTCCAGACACAAAGACTGAGATGGGGCGAGGCCAGGATGGCCGTATCAAGTCAAACGAAGCGGCAAGGTGGATCACACATGTGTATGAGCAGTTGCAGATGCTAGACAAAGAAAGTGATCAGCAACCATCACAACACAACGGGGACGCACCAGGACCATCCCCACCCCTACCAACACCTGCTAAGCCTGCCGATATACCCACAATGCGACTGAACACAACCCCGAGAGTCGAACTTGAGGGGGAGAAAGTTGGATGAGCTGAGGAATCGAGCTCGATGGCGATGAAACAGTCATGACGGACGCATCGAGAGCATCAACAGACCACGGAGATGCCACAAACCTACTGGGAAGGCCACCGGACGCATACCCAAGCACAAAGCTTGAGGGGGAGCAAGCCGAGTTGGTGACTCGGAGCGATGAAGTCGAGGCCACCAGCGATAACGCAGAACTGTTGGGACTACCTGGCAACTTCAAGGGTGCTAAAAAAAACGACCAAATAAGCTGCATAATGAGGCCATGAGTTGATCGAACATACCTCAGAGCTTTGAGTTCGAGGGGGAGTGGAGACCATGTACGAGCTCAAACGCTGTACTCACCCAAGCCGAAACGAGTGCGTCGGAACCATCAAAACACTTCAAGGGTGCCGAGAATGCGTCAGCGCGAGCCCACGAACAAGTAGAGCGCACAGACAAAAATAACTCACCAGAGACAGCTCCATATGAACAGAGTAATGCGGTCAATGCGACGGCGATGTAGACAACACGCCAGGGTGAAGAAGAGCCTCGAAATCGACCTAAGAAGCTGGATAATTGGTCAGTACTCGATCGCGAACGCGTATAGGGAGTGAGCAAAGTAGACTCACCAACAAGGCGAGCTCAAGTCACAACAATCCGGGAGATGATGCTGACATGTCGACACGATCTAGATGCATTGGGAGCGATGGGAACAAGCAGAAGAAGCTGCGGAACGCATCAGAACGGTTGGACAAACGGTCAGAGCGACCATACCCAGGCTACTCACCTGAGGAGGCCTACAACAAGCCATACGACCCGGGCAGTGAAAGCGACGCACCAAGCGACTCCCACAGGTCCCAGGAAGGGCCTGGACGACGAGATGACGTCTACGTCGACAAAACTAACGCGTCGAGCCGTGTTATAGGTCGAGGAGGGCAGGTGCAGGTGCAGGAGGCGAAGGTCGACGATGGAGTCAATCCAGACCTCCAGAGCGATGGAGCCAGCGCCCACAACAACTAAGAACTCCTTAGGAACGTTAGGAACGAGCGCGTCGATGAAACGAATGCACCAGCTCGAATTCCAGACCCAGGAGTGCTGGAGGAGGTCCCAGAGCCAAAGGACGACGTTGGAGGCAATTGGAGCTGTACAATCGATGGAGCAGGCGTAGATAGCGGCCATGGACGACCTAGGAACGTCAGAAATGAGTGCGTCGATGAAACGAACGCACCAAGTCGAGATACCAGGCCAGGAGGCCATGTACAGGTCCAGGAGGCGGAACGCGACATTGATTAGAGCCACAGAAACGACAGAGACGGCGCCCATACGAATGAAAGAAAGTGTCTGATGGACAAAGTAACGAGCTGTGCACGCTGTGACTCGATACGAGTCGAAACGCGACTGCTAGCTAAAAAAGCAAATAGGTCAGCAAGAACGGTATGAGCGAAGAAAAAGCGACATACCTAGGCCGTCCAAACCACCAAACCGCCTTCTCAGATGTCTTACCAATCACCCGAACGAACCGCGTCGTCGAGGCAAGCTCAAGTCTCGATCTAAAGACGTCAGTACACGGTGTAAGAGAAAACTCACTCACCACTTTACCAGATCGTATCAAGGCCAAATATGACCATTCGTAGCAATCAGATACCTTGTATAGTGACCAGACAAGGTGTATTACCAACCTCGAGACGCGATACGTGAAGACGGACAAGCTAGAGTCAATCCAGGACACGCGCACGGACGGCAAGATTAGCTGAGACGAGACTTCCATATACGGACATCGCTTGAGCACAGCCTCATCGGTGACTTACAACTAGTACTGTAGTTTCTGCAGTGATATGACAGTTTTCTACAAAGTGGTTGCGGCTTTGGGGGCTTGGGGGCGTGGCCCGGCCTGGCCCAGGCTTCACAAAACTTCAGGCCGAGCCTGGGCCCCCACCTAGGCCCCAATGACGGCCCGGCTTGGCCCGGCTTTTCAGGGCTCGGCTTGGCCGGCTCAGGGCTTTAAGGCCGGGCCGGCACAGCACTAAGCAACACCGGTGGATCTCGCCCACTCGCGTCGAACCACACGTACAATAATTCTACAACACGTTCAATACAATCCGTAAACGAACACCGATCATTCGTAGAAAAACCGTCCGTCATGAGCGTATCCATACACGAATCCATCTCAAATCTGCCGCTTC
>JBBPLQ010000451.1:0-22163 GCA_038089855.1 Royoungia palumana
TGTCAGCTTTTCCCATAGATGTTCCTGGTTTGTGATGCCAGGTGAAATTAAACCCAGATAAGTATTGTGCCCATCTTGCTTGCCTGTGATTTAGGTCTTGTCTTGTCATGAACCATTTTAGGTTTTCATGATCGTTCCATATTTCGAATTGGTGCCTTGCACCTTCTAAATAGTGTCTCCATAATTCCAGGGAATGAATAACTGAGAGCATTTCTTTGTCAGCTATGGGGTAATTTTGTTCTTCTGGTGACATGCTGTGAAAGTTGTAAGCAATAGGATGCCATTTGTCTTCTTTTAGGATAGATAAAACTGTGCCCGTTGCGTAATCTGAAGCATCACTTTCCAGGCAATATTTGGAATTGTTATCTGGATAAGCAAGGATAGGGGCAGTTGTGAATGCACTGTTTGTTCTTTTTCTATCCATGTCCATGTAACTTCTTTCTTTGTTAGGTCATGGAGAGGGTGTGCAATTTTAACATAATCTTGGATGAAGCGCTGACAGAAGTTGGCGAGTCCGAGGGATGAACGAATGTGTTTGACCATTTTTGGTGACAGCCATTCCATAATTGCTTTTGTTTTCTCCTGATCCATGGAGATTCCATCAGTTCCAACTATCATCCTGAGGAATTCCACTTGTTTGACCGAGAAGTAGCATTTTTCTGGTTTTATAAATAAATCATTATCTTTTAATCTCCATAGGACTTCCATGACGATTTTGTCATGTTCTTCTTGGTTGTTTGAGGAGGTAAAGATCATAAGGTCATCGATGTAGACCACCACTACTCCATCCATGTCTGTGAATATATCATTCATCATTTGTTGGAATGTTGCAGGGGAGTTGCAGAGTCCGAAATACATGACGACTGGTTCATAGGATCCTCTGAAGCATACAAAGGCAGCTTTCCATTCATTGCCTTCTTTGATGTGGACATTGTTGTATCCCCATCTGAGATCCATTTTCGTAAAGAGTTTGGTATGTTTCAACTTGTCAACAAGTTGCGATATTAAAGGAAGAGGGTAATTATTTTTGACCGTGTGTTCGTTTAGGTAACAGTAATCCTGTACCATCCTTTTTCGTCCATCCTTTTTAGGGACGAAGAACACGGGTGATGTTTGTTCTGATTTAGAAGGTCGGATGTAGCCTTTTGCCATTTGGTCATCGATGAAATCTGAAACCTCCTTCTGTTCTGCTGGTGATAAGGGGATAATTCTTCACTTTTTTGGCTTGAAGGTATCTTTTAGTTTGATTCCATGATCCCATGGTTTTCTCATCAGCATTCTTTCTGATTGCTTCTTTAAGAAGACATCTAAATATTCATGGTACTAAGAGGGAACTAGTTCCTCAGGAGTTTTCTCTTTTGGTTTTTCTTTGGTAGGTTTTACCATGTTTTCTCGGATGTACATAGAGGTTGTTTACATAAGTATCATAGGCATCTTCGATTTCTTCACAGGTGACCTTCTTTATGAAGGTAGAAGCTTCACATTGGAGCAGGCAACATGTGAGATCTACAGATCCAGTTTTCCAATCTATATCAGGGTTATGGTGTTTTAGCCATGTGAACCTGAGGACTAGATCTTTATCTCCAAGGTTGGTTATTTCCGCTCTGGCATGTTCCTTGTGATTTTTGTAATAAATGTTAATATCTGCGTAGTGTGTGATTTTTCCAGCGGAGTTTGAGCTTCCATCAGTGTTATATACACTGATTGGGCATAGAAGTTTCTTTTTAGGGATTTTGTGTTTTTCCACATATTTTTTGTTGATGAATATTACATTTGCACCGCTATCAAGGAGTGCATTTGCTTTAAGAGGAAAAGGGGAGTCTTCTGTGACGATTTTGATTGGAAGACCTATTTCCTTTTCCATGTGTATGGTTCTGATGAATTTTTCTTCACAATTCTTTGGGGAGTTAAGCACTGATTTTACGTCCCAGCTGAGCTCCATAGGAGACCCCCCAGACAGTATAGTCTGTGAATAATTAGGAGATATGGGACTTATGGTCTTTGCATCTCTGGCCGAGTGTGTGGGTACATATGGTTCTATATCATAGTCCGAAAGGGGGTCATTGATGTTCTCTCCCCTTTCAGCTAAAAGTACGAAGGAGTTAGAGAACTGACCTTTGCGAACCTGAGATTCCTTCTTTCTCAGTTCGCTTTGGCTTTTCCCACCTTCTTGCTTTGTTGGGTGAAATGTGCCCTTATTTGTTCCATGGACATTCCATGGATTTCTGCATATTCATCAACTTCTTCAATTTTCGAAGTTGATGGCATAGGTTCTTCATTTACTTGGCGCGCTTGGCACCCTTTTGAGTTGCATTCCCTCCAGTGTTGTTTATTTACTCATTTACATTCTGGGCACTGGTCCTTCTTTGGGGCACAACACTCTTTAATGTTGTGTCCCTCCTTTTGGCAGTTGTGACACTTGCCTTTCTTGGGCAATTTGTTTTGTGACTGTTGTCACTTCTTCATTTTGTTGATCTGGTCCATATCGATCCAGTCAACTTCCATAGCATTTGGATCCTTCTTTTGGAATCCCATATTTGGTTGAAGCCCTTGCCTTATGAACCGGAAGGACTCCATAGCTTGCCCTACCTCCCTGACCTTCCTTATATATTCTTGGAGGCCAGCAGGGCGACCATCCTGGAAGATTCTTTGGATGATCGGAGCGAAGATATGTTTTTTGAGGTGACGAATGGCGTATTCGTCAGGTAGTTTGACTTGTTTGCTAAGTACAAGCCATTTGATGAGATAATCATCTGTCCTCATCTGTCCTTGGTAAAGTTTTTCTAATTGGGCCATGGCCCAGTCACGTTGGAGGTGTGGTTTAAAGTGGGTGTTTAATTCTTCACACCACTTTTCATAATCCTCCATGGAAATGAAGGGTGTGTCTAGTAACTCCTCCATGGTGACATGCGAATAATTGAGCACCTTTTCTCCCTTTAATTGTGAGAGAATTGCAGCAGTTTTCTCTTTGTTGTCTTCAATGCCATTTACGACAAGCCATGTTTTCATGCTGGCCCACCATGCATCCCATTTGTTTATCTGACCATGGTATTCTCCAGGGTCAGCCATTATTTCATATTTGTGCCCATTTTTTGGTGCACCTTTCGATGTTCCTTCTCCTTTTCCTGCCTGCACCTCTAAGTCGATGATTTTGTCTTCCAGGGATGTGATTATTTGTAGCATATATTTGGCTAAATCTTTTATTTCATCATAGACATCTGTCTCCAGAATTTTATGGATGAGAGGTGCGAGGGTTGCTGAAGTAGCCTGCATTGTTTCTATCTATCTGCGGCGTAAGAAGGGAGTTTGGATGGTGTTTTTAATACTGCGTTTGGACGTAGGGTTCTATTTCCTATAGGCCCTTCTGAGATCTCTGTTCACTTCTTTCTTCCTAAGGCTTGATTTCTCCTTTGCCTTTTCCTTGTTCTGTCCTGCCAACAGCTCAATCTCCAATTGTACTCTGCGAAATCTGGGTTCACAAAGTTGTTCGGATCGTAAGATTCCAATCTCTCTCTCTCTCGGGATGGGGGCAATGGGAGCAGCACTACAATTGGTGAACTCTCTTGTTTGAAGGACCCAGGCATAGGCGTTAAATCATCCGGCAGGGGTGTGAGTGGAGAAAGGGGCATTGGGGGTAAGATTATCTCTTGGATCTCCAATTTGAACCTTATGACCCTTTCTAAAGAAAGAGAGGAATTTGCTAAATCTGTTGCAAGTGACTCCTGGTCTATCTTGCTGGGAAGTGGAATCCTCTGGAAAGATCTCACTACAAGTACTGCCCTGAGAAGTTTGTCTTCTGAGGCCCTGTTGAAGAGGTGTCAGGGAAGGTGATGGTTGTGGATTAGGAAGCTGGATGTGGCTGCGTCAAGAGGTTCCTCTGTGGGATACCTTTGATCTCTTACGCTCTCTCTCAACTGTTGTACCTCTTGGCTGCTAGTGCATGGCAGCAAAGGGGCTATAACCTTGTAGAAGAAAGAGGAGTTAGCGTGAGTTGAGGAGGAGGGGTTCACTACGATTCAAGACGCTTGATTAGTCCTGGTCTAGTGTTGACACCCTTGACAATGCACTTGTCTTTCAAGGGACTTGGAAAGTGTGCAAAGAGCGACTGCTGGGCTTTGCGTAAAGTGGAGCAGTGTGGAGCAGGAAGGAGTTTCATCAAAGTGAGACAACTCTCGAATTCGAGTGGTTGTATAGTCATGAAGAGGAAAGCTTAGATTGCTTAGAGTGAATACTGAGAGGAAGATACAAGTTGATTAAACTGAGGACTATCAAAGTACAGCTCAGGTATTTATACTATTCTACAATGTTTGTAAGTGTTCGGTTTATTCTAGAATGTTCTGTCAAGATAAGCATACAATTGGATGATAAGTAAGAATGGAATGATGTCATAGATAAGGCATAGACTTGTGGCATATCATATGGAAGAGAAGCGTAACATGTGTTTGTTGTGATGGAACCATAGGGTATAGAGTTAATGTATCCTTATGAGGTTAGATCTTAATCGGTGCCTTGATGTGTGGCAGGCAATCATGGGTTGAATCTTGTATAGGTTTGACATGAGGTTTTAGTGACTGTGTGCTCTAGGCACTTGTGTAGAGGAATGACATATGGTTGACTTGGCTTGTGAAGCATAGGGAAAGGAATAGACTTAATCATAGGAAATGGTATGAAATTTGAGGTGTTTGTAACAATAAGGTTTTCCTTGTCCTTGTTGGTTATTGCTGCGAGACGGACCACTACTGGATGGCTGTGGTGGTTGATTTTGTTGGGGTCTTCAGGTATTTGTCTTGGGAGGACCATTGTGTATGACTGCGGTCCTATTGATTGAGGGTTGGGAGGAACTAGAGGCAACAGCGGATATGCAGTGATGGAGTGGTCTGGAGTGGTTTCTGGAGCAGGTATTCCTTAGGTCTATCTCTCCAAGGATGTGAGCTTCGATGTCATAGACATCGATATCATCGGAGGCGGTTTGGATGAGAGTAGAATGTATGTTGTTCATCAAATCAGGGATTGCATGAAGGAGTAGAAGGGCCTTCATTTCTCTGTTGAGGTTTCCCCCATAGGCATCCATTTCTTGGAACATGGACTGAATTTTCTGGAGGTCTTCCTCTGCTTTGTGTTCCCTGATTTTATGGTTCATCAATTTTGAAAAATTGAGATACCTTCCTGCGAGTCCTCTGGCACCATATCTTTCTTGGAGATGGTACCAGTATCTATAAGTCTTCAACTCGAGGAGTTTGTGAGCAACAATAGTAGTAGTCGCTTGAATCTCATCCTCTTCCCAGGTTTTGGGAGCTTCTTTCACTAAGGAATAATGTGAGATTGAACAGAGGATGACAAGGACTTTGTTGTCAGCGTCCTTCAATTCTTGTAGTTCAGCATGGTTTGTTTCTATGAGTGAGTAATGTGCTGACTTCAACCAGTCTGTTTGATTAACCGTAAAGAGAAGGTGTTTGATCCTCATGGACCATTCAGCATAGTTTTCCTTGCCAATAAGCAAGACAAAATCCTTCATCTGATAGGATTCAATCTTGTAGGAGTCGGCTTTTGGGAATTGAAGAGTTTGCTGAGATGGTTGTTGAGTCATGGCTGTAATCGTTTAAAATCAGTAATGAGGAAACTCAATGAAGAAACCCCCTTTTGGATCAATGCCTCCATTCCCAATTTTATTGTACAAGATCTGGTTACATCCTATGCTTTTTAGACAGAATATTTTAGGTCTTTTCCTCTGATACCTCCGCAGCTCTCCTTTTAGGAGGAGGATAGGTTAGACGACATGCTTCTGTATATGTCTTTCCTTCCTTCATATATCTCTAAACTTCAATGTGTTTTGAGTTCAGGGGATCGTCCTTCCACTCTCGTCTGAGTAGATTGTTGATCCTAGAATGGTACCATTGTTGAAATGGTGCAGGAGATTCATAACCAAGTGTCACATAATAGGATGGGTATGTTCTGAAGAGTATGTTGTTGTTACAAACTGAATCGAGAAGCAGGGTATTGATGTCTTCTTCCTCATCGAGAGGAGGGAAGTTATCTCTTCTGAGGACTTCGAAACCGGCATCATGGCAGTAGCATTGTAAAGTCTCATCATATGATGGTGAAGGGAAGGCCCAGCCCATTCCTTCGTATACAGAGCTAAGAGGTTCGTCTTTGAACATGAACCCAGTGGCTAACGATGATCCCATTGGAGTATTGGTCTCTGCAGTTGTTATACATACAGGAATCGAGATATGACTTGAAGGTATGTATCCAATTGGGTATAGTGGGACGTTGCCAGCTCTGTAAAAGTATACTTTTCTGCCATTGAATCTAAATGAGTGCCTTTCTCTAGGAGGAGGTATCGGTTTCAAGGTTCGGAAGATTGCTGGTCTCTCTAGATCCAGCTTTGTCAGATGGACTGCTTTCTCAAGGTAGTTGCAATGCCATAGACTCTAGGAGTCCATAAGGAGCTTGAATGAGATTGCTCGTTGTTCTGGTGTCGTTTCTATGGGTATTATTTCAGTTTCTCCTTCCCGAATGTGGGTGCGTTTGAATTGGTCGTGGGGTTGAGTCAGAGGTCTGTCATTATTTCTAGATGATTCACTTCCAATATTTGTGAGGTCTGAATTTCTTCGAGCCTTTGATAGAATTTGGGAATCATAGGGTAAACATTCATCATATGGTGGAGCAGATGGTGAATTATCGTCAATTTGTTGGTTGGATTGGAGTCGATTTAAACAAATATAGGCTAGTAGGTTCTCTTGGTCACAATGATGAATTGGTTGACCAAGGGTACTCCAATTAGTTGGTATATCGACGAAATTGTTCCAATTGTGGTGGAATCCTGCTTCTGATCGTACTATACGATGATGGATGTGGGTCGACGATGGATGAAGTCCAAAACAAATTTCCTCTAAGGACAGATGGTTGTCACAAAAGGGACAAGGTCTGTGGATTGGTTGTATCGAGTTGAGTGTGCGTCTATAGCACTCTCTGACGCTGCAAGGAATAGAGTTATCTCTCAGTAATTCTGCAGTTTCGACTGGTGCAGATTCTGAGGTGAGGCAAGTGCGTTCGATATTACTCAGGAATGTTCCTAGAGAGGATGGTCTTGATTGGTTACTTTGTCATCTAGATCTTGTGGGGTTAAAAGCTGCAGGTAGAGTTGGCTGAATAGATTGCCTAAGTGGGGGGGATCTCAGAATGGTAGATTCTGGAGCAGCACTTGTCAAGGCAGTAGGCTCTCGAGTGATAGAGGTTGAGGGGAATGGGGATCTCGCCAAAGGTGGACTTGGCGGAGGCTGACTAACTGTATTCGGTAGATAAAGGTTGTCAAAGCCTATATAGTAATGATAAAGTCGATTAGCAATCGAAATGTGGTAATCAAGTGAGAAATGACGAATGTTAGGTTCCATAGAATATGCAAAGTATGAGACTATTGCATCCTCATCACTGTATGTATATCATGAATGATACTTGTCAATAAGTTGGGTGTGTCGTAAGAACGATCTGGAAGGATTTGATCAGACAAAACATCACCTGGATGAAACACATGGCTTCAAAAGTCTCCATGGCTAAACCAAGGTAGGTGGCAATGGGATAAGGTACGCGTAAAGGATATACCAACCACTTGTTTAAGCAGGGCTCATAACCTAAAGAACTGGATAGTTCTCTTTCTCTACGTAGGAACGTAGGATACTTCCTCTCTTGGAGAAGTATGCGCAGGTATGATCAAGTAGAGACTTACTTGAGGAGACTTGAGTGTAAAGCAAGAGTGATTGAGCAGAGTAGAGAATAGATTTCTAACTGGGAGAGCGAGTATGAAGGAGCTCTCCCTTATATACTATACAGCTATGTATGTATGTATTTAGACTGGTCCGTGCACAGTCCTTGCTTTTTACCTAAGAAGGAAGAAGAAGATGCGATAGCATCATACTATGTGTCATATGTAATGACTAGATATCCGATATTGATTGGGTGATGAGTCACACTAAATGACTATGTGTGACTCACTAGTAACTACTATGCGTGACTTATGTGCATGACTCACAAGTGAGTCACACCTAGTAAAAGACTAGTCACACCTAATGGTAGAAGGGTAGTCAATATGAAAAGTGAATTAAATACTATCAGTGGTATCAGGATAAGAATCTCTGAATAAGAAATACCACTTGATATTTGACAGGCGGCGATGGTGGTGGAGGTGGAGGAAGATGTGGAGGGGGAGGTGGAGGAAAGCGGAGACTCAGAATAGTTAGATTGTTTTTTGTTTAAAAATAAAAAATTCCTTTTCTTTTCCTTAAGCGTGATGAGGGCCTGGTTTCGCCGGGCATCGGAGGTGAAAGTCAAAGACAAGCTTGGAGGCATGACTGAGTTCAGTGGCCAGCAACCAAGAAGTTTCTTCATCTGTACCTTCGTATCCTGACCATCAGACCAAGTATAAGAGTTGACAACTCCATCGTCGGTGGTCGATCTTCAAGTTGAGGATCTCAGCGATTTCATACTCAGGTTCGCTGTCAACTTCGATTGGAGGTGGCAGAGGTTGTTTGCAGTTCAGAATTGTGTTCAGAATGGAAGGTTCCAATTGAGAGACATGGAAGATGGGGTGGATGGATTTCATGTTGTCGGGGAGTCAGAGCATGAAGGAATGGGTACCTGCTTGAGCAATGATTTTGTATGGTCCAAGGTTTTTCTTGGAGAGCTTTTTGGAGGGTCGGGTGGAGTGGAAATACTTAGCCTTCATGAATACTCAATCACCGACCTTGAAGTCCAGTGCTGGAGTTCGCTTGGCATCTGCAGGGCCTTGGTATCATTCTTGGGCATGGGCCATTTCTTCATGGAGGAATTGGTGGAGTGACTCGAGATCTACGGAGTAGTCACAAGTGTGTGTGGAGGTGAGATCTCTCTCAGAGTGTATGGAGATGTTGGGATGATAGCCCTTGTTAGCGAAGAATGGAGGCATGCCAGTCATAGCATTCAGAGTATTGTTGTATGCGAACTCCGCAAGGGGCAGGAGCTCAGACCAATTGTCCTGTTGGTAGTTGCAGTAGATCCGAAGGTACTATTCTAGTGTTTGATTCATCTGCTCTGTTTGTCCGTCACCTTCGGGATGATAACTGGAGGTAAAGTGGAGGCAGATATTGAGGGCTTTTCCGAGGGAGCAGAAGAAGTGCAAGACAAACTCGACACCTCTATCAGAAGTGATGTGGGAAGGGACTCCATGCTTGGAGAAGATGTGGAGAAGGAACAACTTAGCTAGCTCTGGAGATGTAATCTTGTCGTCGGTGGGGATGAAGATGCATTGTTTTGATAGTCGGTCTACGACGATGAGGATTGCAGTGTAGTCAGAGAACGGAGGAAGCTGTTCAATGAAGTCCATGAAGATGGAGTTCCACGGTCACTTAGAGATCAGAAGTTGTTTCAGGAGTCCGTATGGCTTGTGCCTAGGAACTTTTGCATATGAGCATGCTGTGCAGGAGGAGATGTATTCTTTTACAAATGCTCGGACTCTAGGCCAGGTGTATTCATGGCGAATGATTTCCAGAGTACAATTTTGTCTGAAGTGTCTGGATAGCGGGTGATCGTGTTTATAGCGGAGCACTCAAAGGCGAAGGTCATTGGTATCGGGGACATACTAGATGCGATCATCTAGTCAGAGGAAGCCGTTGGAGCTGATGGACCAGCGAGAGTCAGAGGATTCAGAGTTGGACATGTGTGTGGAGGTTATAGGATTGGAGGGGAGTGCGGAAAGAATGTTGTTGTGAAGGGATTCTACCTCAAACATAGTGCTTGCATGGAGGACAGGATTGGTGAGGCAGGTAGCTTGTAGGGAGGACGCGAGCTGTTCCTGGATGAAGACTGGTCGGTGGTTGTGTAGATTGATGTGAGTGTAGTCCCTATCCCCCTCTTTGGGATAGATGTCCCATAGTCGAGTTAGGACATTGGGCTTTCCACCAAGGCATCCGGGGCAGAATCAGAGAACGAGATTGAACTGGCAGAGGAATTCCGAACAATGGGCTTGCCAACGGGAAAGGAGGCAAGTAGAAGTGAAATACTCCAGGTTCTTATGGTCCGTGACGATGTCGATTGGAGTCATGGAGCCCTCAAGGTAATGCTGCCAAGTCTGGAAGGACTTGTGGACAGCGAGGAGTTCCTTGTCATGGGTGTCGTAGTTGAGCTTGTGAGAGTGGAGAGTTCCAGAGTAGAAAGCGATGGGGTGGACTTTGTCATTGGAGCATTGGATGGATGAAACAACACTCAAAAGAAGGGAGGTTGCTTTATGCATAATGTGCACATGACAGCGCGAAGAGAGAAAGATATGATGTCGTTTGGTACATATGACGAAGGAGCTTATAACCCGTCTCTTGAATGGAGAAGATCGAAAGTTGATAAAACTAAAGAATGTGGCTACTACATTGAGGGTTTATATACTACTCTAATGTTTGTCCATGTTTGTATGTTATAGTTAAGTAAGCGACCATGATTGGTTAAACGATAGTGGTACGATGTCTGGCATCTATTATACGATTGGATGATAACGAATGACTGTGGGTGAGTCATAGATAAGGCACTGCCTTGAGAATGGAAGAGAGGCATCAAGCTTCTATGGAATGGAAGTGCATAGGATCATATCCGATTGGTTGGTTAAATATATGCTGCTTCTATTGTAGCAGCCAATAGGAATCAATCCCGAGCATAGGTTTGGCATGAGGCATCTATATTTAGAATGTGTCCTTCAAGGACATGTGGAGTGGAACGACATAGGTTGAGGGATTGAAAGTCTTGTCAAAAGACTGTGTAGGGTTCATAGGCATGAAAACTGTAGGAAACAGAATAGGATTGGAGGTGATCGTAACAATGGAGAGAATTCTGGCCATAGCATAGTCAGAGGCGTCAGTTTCTACAATGAGCAGAGCATCGGGGACCCAATGAGTCAGGATTGGAGCAGAGGTGAAAGCGTCCTTGAGGTGCTGGAAGGCAGAGCAACAGTCATTGGAGAAGTTCCATGGAGCACTCTTGTGGGTGAGGCAGGTAAGCGGAACGATGATATTGGAGTAATTATGGATAAAACAACAGTAGAAGTTAGCAAAGCCAAGGAAGGACTGAACATCCTTGACTTTATTGGGCTCAGGCCATTCCTGGATAGCTTTGACTTTTTCTTCAGACATGGTAAGTCTGGTGGGAGAGTGTCACGTGCCGTTCCTCTGACCTACTCCGCACTTCCGAGACCCAACTCTGGCACCCTTGCGGACTCCGATACCCCGTCCATAGATCTCTGTCTCTCTGTTTCACTCCATCTCTCCATTCTCCGTTTATAGTTTATATTCTATCTCGTCATGTATTGCCTCCATCCTAGTTACCTCCGACCCTGCATGTACATTTCTCCGTCGACCCTTCTCTGTTCTCTGTCAACCCTTGTCCATTCTCCATCTCCGACCCTTACTCTGACCCTTCTGACTCCAGACTTATTCATCTCCATCCCAGTTATGTTTCCCGTCCTCCATATATAAGTCCGCACCTTGTCATAGATACTCTAGCTTGAATATCGACTAAGACTTCCCCGGCACTCCTCTCTCGTCTCGCTCCATTTTGAGTTCACCCTTCAACCCACTCTGTCCTCTTTGTCCTCTGAAATCCGGGACCCCCAACAAGGACAGTAAGGGTGCAGCGCTCTGCTCCGAGTCGCTGAAGCTGAAGTCCTGAACCCCTCATGCAACTCTGGAGTTGTATCCGGAGTTGACCGGAGTTGTCGCCAGAAATCCTGCATAGCCTTAACAGAGAGGAAATAGCTGAGGAATTCTGTAGAGTCGGTATGAAACTCGCATTTCTTGGGCTTGGCATATAAACCATGTTTCCAGAGTTGTTGGAGGACCACACAGACATGCTGTCAGTGTGTGGACTTATCTTCAGAGTAGATAAGGATGTTGTCTAAATAGAAGATAATGCAGACATCAAGGAGATCAGTGAAGACAGTATTCATGAACCGCTGGAACGCTGTGGGGGCATTCATGAGACTGAATGGCATGACAAGCCATTTGTAGGAGCTGTAGTGCGTGTGGAAGGATGTTTTCCATTCATTGCCCTCAGCGATGCGGACCAGATAGTATGCATGTCGGAGGTAGATCTTCGTATAGATTTTGGCACAGCTGGGGGCATCCAGGAGGTCATCAATGCAGGGGAGCAGGTAGCGGTCTTTCTTCATGATTTTGTTAAGGCATCAGAAGTCAACGCAAAGGCAGAGTGAACTGTCTTTTTTGCAGATGAAGAGTACCAGAGTGGCATGAACGGAGGAGGAGGGGTGGATAAATCTGTAGGAGAGATGCTCATCAAGGAATGTGCAAAGAGACTCAAGATCAGAGGCAGAGAGAGAATAGGTGGTGCCCAAGGGAGGAGAGGCTCCTTCTTCCAAATCAATTTTTAGGTTGTGTTCGTGGTGCAGAGCAAGCTTATATGCCTTGCTCTTACTAAACACATCTGCGAAATCATGGTATTCCAGGGGAACTCCAGAGAGGTTGATTTGTTCAGGGGCATCAGAAGAGGTAGAAGCAGAGCAGAGATTGATCTCCTGGGGACAGAGTTGCAGGCTGAACTTCACAGAACCTTCAAGGTGACACACCAGAGCAAAAGTGGGAGCGTTGATAATCATGATAGGCGGAGCCTTGTGGTCGGAGAAACACAGTGAATCAGATGGGGTGGGGTCAACCAGAGGAGGTGAGTCCTGGGGCTACAGAGGTGAGCTCGGAGGGGCTGGCATGGGGCACTCAGGTGATCGGAACACAACACTGCTCAAAACCCAATCAATCAACAGATTGTAGCAGGTGAGCCAGTTATGTCCTAGAACAAGTGAGCAAGAACCATCCAGCAGAGTGACATAAAACATCATTGGAGTGATATCACTGGTCAGGAATTGGACAGAGAGGTCAAGGGCTTGAGTGATAGTTGAGTTTGATGTTCCATCAAAGAGTCAGAGGAGGATCGGGGAAACAGAGTATGTTGAAAGATTATTTTTATTCATGAAAGTGGTATGTATGAAACAATTGGAGGAGCTGGAATCGATCAACATGGGAAAAGAAGGCGTATCATAAGAGACTAGAGAGACGGATGGCATAAGGGATTTCAGATCTAAAAGAGCAGACATGTTGAGTCGGAGCTCCTTGAGTGCACGGGCAGAGTCAACGCAACCTTCAGTCCGTGTGGAGTCTGAGAGGTCACAGACTATTTTTTTGTCTCTGTGGAGACCTCTGGTTTAGATTCCAGAGCAGCGGTTTTAGTCACACAGGCTTCAGAGGTGTAGGAGGTAAACTTTGGACAAACTTTGGCCATATGGCTGGCTTGACTACAGAACATGCAAAGCTTATTGTCAAAGCAATGCTTGCACTCAGCGGCAGTGAGTTTGCTGTCCTTTCCGAGCTTTGGAATGAGGTCTGCGGACTTAGGTGCAGAGGAAAAAGTGGTGGCTTTGCCCTTAGAATCTTTCAAATCCTTGGAGCCACTGGAATGATTGCCAGAGTGGTGTGCAGAGTGGGATGCGGATGCGGAGTGTTTGTCAGATGCAGACTTGGATGAGGACGGGTTGGTGGAAGGCTTTGCTTGTCAGGACATCTCCAACTTGCATTCCCAATAGCGTGCATCGATGGTCTGGGCGAGTTGTCAGAGTTCAATGAGGGTGGTGGGTTTCCCAATGCAGGAGACCTTGTCTTTGATGCGGTTGGGGAGTCTGTTATAGAAATGATGACGGAGAGCTCCTTCTCTGTAGCCTTGGACTTGGGATGCAATGCGGTTAAACTCAACAACGTACTTGTTGATGCGCTGGCTGTCCTTCATGCTGAGATGGTCCAGCTGGTGTTCCACATCTCCAACTGGGTCGTGCGGACCGAAATTGGTCTGGAGCACTAAGACAAACTCCTTGAAATTGTCCATCCAGATCAGATGGAGCATGGGATCTTCAATCTGGAGGAGGTCTGGTTCAAACCATTCCAGGGCCATACCTTTAAGGTAGGACTGCACAAATGTAACTTTGGCACGGTCCGTGGCAAAGGCTTTAGGATGATCTTGGAAGTTAAGTTCACACTGGACCAAGAATACGCAGAGTTTGCAGGAATCCATGCCGTCAAACTGATCTGGTTCTTGGACCTTGGTGTGTGGCAAGGATTCAGAGGTCAGACAATGAGAGGAGGAATGAGTGAGCCGGCTGATGGCGCTCGCCAGCTGGGTGAGTGTATTGTGGTGGATCTGCTCATTCCCAGAGTCGGAGGAAAAGAGGTCAGAGTTGTTAAGGGTATCGGGTTGATTGTTGGATGGGTCATTTCCGAAGAAACCAAAGCTGTTATTGGGGTCATCTCCTGGTGAGCCAGAGCCATGTTAGAGGGTTCATCATGTCCCAGAAGAAACAGAACTTGGGGGTCATTGAATGGAGTTTGGAACAAGGAGTGACAGGACGACTTGGGGTCTTCTTCAAATTCCTCGATGTGTGCCCCTGGAGTTGGGGACAGAGGCGGGAGTTGGGAAGTGGACGCAGACGGAGCAGGAGTGTGTTGTGCAGAGAAGCTGTGGAATTGGCTGACAAGGTCGGGCCCACATCAGCTGCTTCCATAAGCAGACAGAGGGTTGAAACAGGGAGATGAAGGCAGATTGCCAGCACCGATAGTGTGGTCTCAGGATCTGGTAATGCAAGTAGCCATAGTTAAGACGTAAGACAAGGTAGAGTTCAAATATACTGTTAAGACTGGGTCAACTCTGGTGAACTCTAGTAACTCTGGAGTTATGTGCACGGGTAGGACCTTGGCTTCAGCAACTCGGAGTGGAGCGCTGTGCCCTTGCCTGAGTCTCAGAGGTGGTCCAGATTTCAGAGGTGCAGAGGTTTGGACTTAAACATTGACTAGCAATGAAGTTGAGTCAGAGTAGACAAGCGAGGCTCAAGTTAGAGGTCAGAGGAGGAGTTGAATCTAAGTTAATATTTGAACTGAGGAAGTACGACGAATACATGTGGGTTTATATACGGAGTAGGACTCAGAGTCTATAGGACAAGAATGGAGGAGGTTGTAACAAAGATGGGACAGTAAGGTTCGGAAGGGTCAACAGAGTCGGAGAATGGACCTAAGTAACGGAATGGCGGAATGAAGGGCTGCCCACTCAAGTGAGTCGCAGGGACAAAGGTAACTAGGGTCTAAATCAAATACAGGGTGAAACATATATAGGAACGGAGAATGGAGGAGTGGAATACAAGTCTGAGAGTCAGAATTGTGTACTTAGCGAAATGTTGAATGAAACCCACAGAGTTGTGTCCAGAGTTATGTTGGAGATTAGTCTTGTGGATCAGGATATGACACCCTCTCTGAAACCTTCAAACCCCTACAATGTGTTAGAGAACCCTTGAACCCTAAGGACCCCTCCAGAAGGGACACTCTACCCTTGAACCTTTGACTCCTGCTATTCAGCAAGAGCCCCTATTTTTGGAACCATCGGAACCCCTATCTTGGAACCTCGGAAGCCCTTGACAGAAGCCCCTATCTTTGGAATCATCAGAACCCCTATTTTCATTGGAAGTGTTAGAACCCCTGAGCCACTGAGTTAATGCCAGTCCCTACCCAGGGTTGTCATAACAAAAGATCTAAGCTCTCCATCAGGCCTGTTCTGATAGCAGTAAGCCCACCATTCCTCCCAGACTCGCTTATGACACCCATCAGAACCCTTTGACTTGGAATCTGTCCCAGAACCCCAACGATCACCCTCACCAGACCCAGACGTCTATGTCTCCTCCTTGGACTCTGAAGAGGAAGCAGAAACCCTTGAACTCAGCCACCAACTCTCCAATCAGCTGAGCATTCCCCATGCCCACCCCACTATCCACTACCACTGCTACCCCTACTGGGCAGTGTTTCCCATTTGCCATTACCACACTCTCCTCAGTAACAAACCCCACCCCTGCCAAACCCATCCATCCCACCATGGCAGCAACCCCCAAGGAAATCCACATCGGTGTCCCAGACACCTTTGATGGATCCTATGAACAAGCCATCCCCTAGCTCAACTCTGTCAATATCTACCTCTTGGTCAACACTGCGGTCTACTCCAACCCCAATGCTAAAGTTGCCTTTGCCCTCTCCTATATGACCAAAGGCCCTGCTCTTGTCTGGGCAGACACCTTCTGAGCCAAACGTATCACTGCCAACTGCCTTGGATCCTAGACTAAATTTGAGGAAGTTTTCAAAAAATCCTTTGAACACCAGGATACTAAAGTAAATGCCATCCACTGGCTAGCTTCAGAACACTGCACCAAAGCTCTGACCTCCCAGCATATATCTATGACTTCCAAAACCGAGTAGACAAAACCAGGATTGCCAATGAAGATATCCTCATCTCATACTTTTCCAGGGGGATCCCCACCTCCATCATGTGGTGTATCATGTCCATGGACACTGTCCCCTCCACCGTCAAGGACTGATATGACAAGGCTATCCACTTTAAAACCCAATGGGAGAAGGCTGATGTTATCACCAAGCATGGGAAGGCCACCGTCCAATACCATGCACCTGCATACCAAACTAAAGCTAAGTCCGTCAAGGACCTGGATGCCATGGATGTTGATGCCATCTCAATCCTGAAACTCACACCGGAAGAATGAAAGAGATGCTTCAAGAAAGGGTTATGCCTCCACTGCAGGAAAAGTGGACATATGCAAAACAAGTGCCCTACTTTCCCCTCCCAACCCAAGAAAGTTCGGAATACCCTAATCAAATCCAAAATGGAAAAGTCAACCGCAGGAATTTCGGAACTTCCAGGACTGAAAGAATGTGAAAGGAATGATGAAGACAATCCCACCCCTGTTAGGAAGGTCAAATGGGGTTTTTAGATAGGAGGACTGAACCAACGCCAGTACCTTCTTTATCTAGTTCAACTCATCTAATAGTAGTGGACAAGAAATCCAAGAGTCTTTTAATCCCTGTTTGGCTATCCTATGGAACCACCACCAAAGATGTTGAAACCTCGGCTCTAATTGATTCAGGAGCACAAATCAATTGCATAGACTGGCATTTTGCAAAACAACATTGATTTCCTCTCACCCCCTTCCCCAACTGATACCTGTCAGAAATGTCGACCAAACAGGAAACAAGAATGGTGATATACATTATAAAACCACCCTGAAGCTTCATCTAGGGATTACACCGCACCTGGTTGATTTCCATGTCATGCACTATGGGACTGAAAATGTCATCCTCAGATGGCCATGGCTCCAGTACAACGACCCCCTCATTGACTGGGAAAAGAAAGTAGTAACTGTCAAGGAAATCCCTAACCCCACCCTCTGATTCCATACCCCCAAACGGCAAAAGGAGACAACTAAACCAATAGATCCAGTCTATTACTCCACAGCAAGAAAGAGACCATGACCATACCACGTTGGAATCAGACATGTCAAGGTCGACTCACACTGGGACTCTCACCTGTTTGACTTCAACAAATGGGATACTGGGTCACGGTTCCCGACCCTTGCCAATGCCCCAAACTGCCTGTTGAAAAGTGGACCTTATTTTGTTCTGAATGGATGGACCACCACTGTCACATGCTGTTCCTCCATGCAACTCTGTACCTCTGAAATGCAACTCCAGCGCCTTTGCACACTCCAAATCTCACCCATAGTATCTCTGTTCCTCCATCTCATTCCATCACTCTGTCCTCCGTGTCTCCATTATAGTTTACTCCCTATTTCATTCTCGTCATGTAAAACCTCTGTCCCTAGTTATCTCCAACCCTGCATGTACATTTTCTGTCTCCGTTTCAGTCTCCATTCTCTACTTTATGTACCTTGTACATTCTCCATTGACCCTTGTCCATTCTCTGCCTCTGACCCTTACTCCGGCCCTTCTGACTCCGACCCCTTACTTCGACCCTTCTGATCCCAGACTTATTTCACATAGTTACGTCCTCCAACCTCCGTATATAAGTCCAAGCTTTGTCGTAGATACCTCAGCTTGAATATCGACTAATACTTCCCCCGGCACTCCTCTCTCGTCTCATTCCACTCCGAGTTCACCCTTCAACCCACTCCATCCTCTTCGTCCTCCAAAATCTGGGACCACCAACAAGGACAGTAAGGGTGCAGTGCTCCACTCCGAGTTGCTGAAGCCAAAGTCCTGAACCCCTTGTGCAATTTCAGAGTCAGATCCAGAGTTGACTGGAGTTGTCACCGGAATTCCGACATAGCCTTAACAACCACCCCTGATTTCATTGCTTCAACCAACAAGAAAGGGACCCACTCCACTGATTTAGCAGCGACCCAAGAGTCTCAGAAAGTTACCCTCCCCTCCATCTTTGAGGATTTCTCATCCATATGATCATGGAATTCACCTCACTGAAGATTTTATCCCAAAGGTCACCAAAACTTATCCCCTCTCTCCAGAGGAACAGAAAGCCACTCAGGCATTCTTGGATGAACACCTGGCTAATGGAAAAATCTGCCCTTCCAACTCTCCCCAAGCTTCCCTGTTCTTTTTTGTCAAGAAAAAGGATGGTGGGCTTTGTCTGTGTCAAGACTATAGATATCTCAACAAACACACTGTCAGGGATGCATACCTGCTTCCCCTCATCTCGGATCTTGTTGACCAACTTCATGAGGCATCCATCTTCACTAAATTCGACGTCTGATAGGGGTATAATAATGTACACATCAAGGAAGGGCACCAATAGAAGGCTGTCTTCATCACGGAGCATGGGCGATTCAAACCAACTGTTATGTTCTTTGGGCTCACCAACTCCCCGGCCACATTCCAACATTTCATGAATAACTCTTTCTGGGATATGATTGTGGAAGGATGGCTCATAATCTACATGGATGACCTTCTCATCTTTTCCTCTGACCCTGCTACCCACAATGAATGCACCAAGCGTGTCCTCCAACAGATGAAAAACTTGGACCTCCACCTCAAACTTGAAAAATGTTCCTTCAACATCACAGAAGTGGAATACTTAGGAATGATCGTCCGTCCTGGAAACCTTGCTATGGATCCAACCAAATTGGCAGGTATTGCAGACTGGCCTATCCCCAAGAAAGTTAAGGATGTCCAGTCCTTCCTGGGGTTTGCCAACTTCTACCAGAAGTTCATTCCTGATTTTTCATCCTGTGCACGCCCCCTCATCGACCTCACTAAGAAAGATGTCCCATGGCATTGGGACCGCCCACAGTCCAATGCTTTCGAAGACCTCCAGGATGTGTTCCTCTGACAACCGGTTTTACACATGTCTGATCTCACCCAACCTTTTGCTATTGCCACTGATGCCTATGCCTATGCCTCTGGTGGCATCCTCCTCCAACCCAACTCCAATGGAGAATAGAAACCATGCTCCTACCTTTCCCGCTCCTTTGGCCCTGTGGAGCGCAACTATGACATCTATGATCGTGAGTTACTGGCCATAATCAGAGCACTCAATTATTGGCACCACCTCCTCCATGGCCACCCCACCCCCATCACTGTCTTTTCTGACCACAAAAATCTCACTTACTTCCACCAACCCCAGAACCTCAACTGCCGGCAAGCCCGATGGCTCCTAGACCTGGTTGATTTCGACCTGACATTCTCCCATATTCCCAGAAAGTTCCTTGCCAGGCCTAATGCCCTCTCCCGCCATCCTGATCATCTCCCCTCTGATTCCCATGACAACACCTCCACCACTCTCCTCCCTGATGACCTGTTTGTTCGCCTTGTCACACACATTGTTGATGACCCCCTTTGCCAGCTTATTGCCTGCTCCACTCCTTCTGACCCATTAGTCCTCAACAAACTCGACCACCTCATGGGCGACCTCCTAGCTACCTTTACCTGACATCTTGGCAATTGGCAGTATGATGCTGGGATCCTCACCTACCAGGGCCATGTCTATGTCCCCAACCATGCCACCCTCCGCCATAATATTGTTGCTGCTCGCCATGACCACCCCATGGCCAGCCACCCAGGAATCCTCAAAACCCATCAACTCATTTCTGCCAACTACTGGTGGCCAGGCCTTGCCCACTTTGTCCACAAGTACGTTGAGGGCTGTACCCCTTGCCAACAGCTGAAGGTCAACACCCATCCTACACATCCCCCCCTCTCTCCCATTCCCTCCACCTGCTCCTGCCCACCCTTTTCAGCAACTCTCTGTTGACCTGATCACTGACCTCCCCACTTCCAGCTCTTATGACTCACTCATGGTTGTGGTCGACCATGGGCTTACTAAAGGGGTAATCCTCTGCCCCTGTTCAAAAACAATCACAGCATAAGGAGTTGCAGACCTTTTTTTCACAAAGTATACTCCCACTTTGGCCTCTATGACAAAATCATATCTGATAGGGGCCTGCAATTTGCCTCTGTTTTCCAGATGGAACTTGCTCACCACATTGGTTACAAACTCGCCCTCTCTACTATGTATCACCCCCAAATGGACGGAGAAACAGAACGAGTCAACCAGGAAATCAAAACTTATCTACAGATCTATTGTCAACAAAACCCAACCACCTGGGTCGATCTCTTCTCAACTGCAGAATTCACCCATAATCACCACCCCCACTCTGTCACTGGAAAATCCCCATTTTTCCTCATGTATAGATATGAACCAAGTCCCTTCCTGACAATAATTGCTCAGACAAAACTACCAGCCATAGAAGAACATCTGCAGTTACTTACCAAGGCAAGAGAAGAAGCCATTGTGGCGCATGACCTTGCCAGGCAGACCATGAAAGCCCACACCTATGGGAGAACAATGTCCTTCTCAAAAGGGGATAAGGTATGGCTGGAAGCCCAAAACCTCAAAAGAAACCTCTCCACCCTGAAATTTGCCACTAAATGAGAAGGACCCGTCACTATTATGGAAATCCTTTCACCTGTCTCTTACAAACTTTGACTCCCAAAGACCTGGCATATCCATCCAGTGTTCCATGCAGCACTCCTTTGGCCATACAAAGAAAATCAAATACATGGAAAAAACTTCCCTCAATCTCCTGTGGACCTTATAGATTGGGAGGAAGAATATGAAATTGAAAAGATCATATGGCATTGAGGGCCCCTGCACAACCACAAATTCCTGATCCAATAGAAAGGGTACTCCATCAAAGAGGATTCATGGGAGCCTGAGTCCAATATAGCAAATGCCCAGGAAACGCTTGACACATATAAACGACTCCACAAGATTCCCTCCAACATGACCACCATACAGTGCATTACTTACACCCCCACTGACATGTCCCATGACTCCACCTCAGACCCCTCCTCCTTCTCCTCCTTCATCAACGAACAACTCCTGGTTGATGTACAACCAACCTCAAACCCCCCAACCTCCTCTAACAATATATCTATTAATCCTCCTGATCACTGTGATGCTCTTACCCATGCTGTCCACTCCATTAACACTTGAGTTGATTGGGATGCTATCTCTGCTTCTAGCCTCCTCCCTCCTCATGATATAAATGAACCTGATCGTCCTGAGTATACTTGACATTTCATCCCCAGTGAACCTTACATTGACTAGGAAAGTGCTGAAGAACTCATCCACCTAGCCATGGATTCCTCCCTGACAATCTTCGTCGAGAGATATGTGGATGTCATATCCTGATCTGCAAGTCCGATCTCTGACGTAACTCCAGACATAACTCCTAGTGATGTGCAAGGCCGGGCTAGGCTCAAAAGCCCAGGCTTGGGCCTGGCTTTGGACAGCTCGGGCTTGTGAAAATCATGGGCCAAGCCCTTACGAACAGCTCGGGCTTGGCCCAGGCTCAGCTCAGGCTCGGGCCCCAGCTTGCCTGTGTGTAGGGTCCTAGTCCGATATCAATCTGATTTTCATGAGCGAACAGAATCGGACCATCAGGAGATGTTGAGGATGATGGCATGGAGCCAAGGAAACTGCAAGAAGCACCAGAAGACAAGTGGAGTGCTGTCACGTGCCATTCCTCTGACCTACTCTACACCTCTGAGACCCAACTCTGGCACCCTCACGCACTCCGATACCCCGTCTGTTAGATCTCTGTCTCTCCGTTTCACTCCGTCTCTCCATTCTCCGTTTATAGTTTACATTCTATCTCGTCATGTCTCCTACTGATATGCGACATGCCATTCGACTTCTTGGTACTGGAAAGGCTGAAAATGCTGTCCAGATTACTAAGACTCTTCAAGATGTCAAGAACCATTCCATCTCACCCCAGACCATCCGCCGTC
>JBBPLQ010000452.1:410-22162 GCA_038089855.1 Royoungia palumana
TCCCCGAGACCAAGGGCCTGACACTCGAGCAAATCGACCGGATGCTCGAAGAGACTACGCCTCGCACATCTGCGGGCTGGGTACCAAGGACGACATACTCGCAAGACTATTCCAAGGAAAAGGAGGATGTTTAAAAGCGCAAGCACTGAGATCCCCCACATATCCATCTTTACCCTATCTCGTTTTTCGCATCCCCTCTTGGTTGTGTTTGCGTAATGATTGGCCGACGATCATCGTGGACAGGTTTCTTCTATTTTATTGTTCCACCGGCATTTTGAGTGGTGGTTGAAGAGTGCGCCTCTTCATGACATGCAACGGATCTGATTGGCCTATTGACGTATATATGTGATGATTCTTGTGACGAACTTTGTTTGTCTTCTTGACTATCTAGTCTTGTATAAAGCAGCCGTTCGAGCTATTTTCAGCCGCATCTCCTTGGGTACGTCGAGTCAAGAGTATTCGTGGTGACACGTGTGTCGCTGGTTGATGTTACCACCGTCGTGCCAGTGAATGCCGTGACGGCGGCACAACTTGCCAAGTCGGAACGTATCAAAACTTGACAATCCAGCGCGGTGGTGCGCTCTCAACGTTCAGTATAGCTGTCCGACGTTGGGCCTAAGAACGTTTGAACCCTGATACGTTTGATCGATCGATCAATGAATCAATCGCATGTGACTTGGTCAAAAAAAAGTTGAACCTGATCGATCGATCCGAGGTACTGGATACTGTCGCCGTGCGCCATCCTCGTGCTCGCATGTGCAGATGACTTCTGCATGGAGTATTCCTTTTGCCCACGTCCCTGTGACAGTCGGGATTTCTGCGCCGCTCACATCTGATACGTACTGATATACATTTCTGATAGACATGCGCGTCCTAATTCCAGAATAATCGTTGGCGGATAAGCGCTAGGCATAGGTGGCCTGCTGTGCACCATCACAGCTTCAGATGATGGTGTAGGAATCTCAAAGATACACTTCTTGATAATGGACTCGGTAATCCTCTTGTTTACCCCAGTCGATCGTAAGTTACCTTCCGTATCATCTGTATCCTCTTTGCCAGTCTGAGGTCATTTACAATGGTGATGATTCTGCGTCTATGCCATGGGGGAACGTTCTCAGAGGATTCTTGGCGTCCTCTCCTCACTATATGCACCTGCCACAAATTATCATTCCCACCGCTTTCGCCGGTTTCTCTAGCAACCCTAATACATACTTGTTGACTATGTCTCTTTGACCATCTTGCGTATGACATCAGCCCCACCCTCAAAGGACACCAATTACTAAGTATTTCCACTCGCAGTGGTATGACCACGCGCTGTCTCCCTCTTGTCGTTCGAAATCCTTCGTTTTGTCTTTGGCGTCGAGGGCCAGCGCTATCATTCGGACAGTAAATAATCCCTTGCCATGCACAGAATAAAAATGCAACGCCAGCCTAGCTGGTACATCAGGCTGATCTTGAAGGATGGTATCGTTCATTTTCTCGTGTACGTCTCCACTTTTTTTACGGCTTCCCACTTCAAACTTACGATCTCTTATTTCTATGGCCAAACTGCTGGTCTATGTACAAAATCTGATCACTTTAATCTGACTAGCCAAGTATCGCAGGATCTCCTTGATGTCATGTTGTAGCGGACTTTCACATCGTACCATTTCAAACCTTGGCTGGGTTTCTTCATCTGTTTTTGTTTTCCCTCTCGCCACGGCTGATCATTTGCATACGAGAATAATATGACGGAGATCCCCATCGCCATTGGCCGAGATTTGGCCAGTGGATGCTGACACAACCCACTGCAATAGGCGACGGTGTCGCTTTGTTTTACGGTCAGTTTCGCGAACGAGAATCAAGGCATGGCAAGCGACGTAGATGATCGATGATCCGCGGGTGGTATTTCTCTTCGATGCAACGGATAAGCGTCGACTGCGCGAAAGCGTAGGAACAACTAGTTGGATGATAGATAGTGACATCTTGAGAATGTTGAATAGGCTCCTTCGTACCTATTTTTTGCTGGACTCATCTGTCCTCATCGTGACGCGCCTCCTTTTCTGGCTAATAGTAATCCCATGCATCGCCTTTCAAGTTCACTTCTCATACGGATCGAAGTAGTCTATCAAGCAATCCTGCTCGCATCTAGTGTATATTACCGCTCGATGCTTTACCACCCTCGACTGTCAATGCGTATTTCTTCATAGATGGTCAGTTGTATTTAGCATTGTCGAGACGACCAAACCTATTACTCGCATGCATATGATAAAACATGTATCTGTATCTTCATATAGAAACTGATACACTCCGTCTCCGTGGACGGACAAATGCTCAATGCCTGGATCGAGGAACTCTCATGCGACAAGTTAAATGATTTGCATTCGTTCCATTTCGTCACGGACCTGGTCCGAGTCTACAGTTTTGTCACCGTCTTTTCCGTATGACTATCGAAGCAATGTTGAAACTACAAGACACTGGTTAACAAGGCATAAAATATCGGTCGACGTGACGTACAACGCGTTTGCAATCCATAGGTATCGCGGCGTCTAGGGGACAGAGACTGCAGACGACCCGGATGGCTGATTAGGTCGACTGATCATATTTTTCCGAGCCATAAAATCAGAATGGTCTTTTGGCCACTCGGAAGTGTTAATTAGCCCCCAATCAGGCCGCAAGTATGCCTGGATAGGATTGCTGACTTCGCGGAAGTATATGATCCATACATGATTGATTATCTTGACATGTCTTCTCGAGACAGGAAGGTCCAGGTTCTCGATGCTGCTGCAGTATTCCTCAGTTGTCCTGGAAGTGAGCCGTTGAATCAGTGTCCGACAATTTAAGCTATAAAAATACTGAACGAATGTCTTTGGGAAACATGCCAAACGGCAACGCATCCGCAGGTCCCATTCGATGGTTTCACAGGTCCTGTAGCAGCCCTATACCATCGACGAGTTAGTTCGACATTCAGGCTGCAGTCATACTAGAACGCACGTGGCGAAACGGCTCGAAGGCAAGGAAGGTATATGCCGGTGGGGTTATCCAACATGGACAAGGCGGCAGACCAACGTTTCGTATCGTGCTTGTCCAGATAGCAGAGACATCCTTGCGGCTGAGAAGCAACGCGCGCAACGGCTTGCTCGTTCTAGCGAGGAAGAGGAGATCTATAGGCTCTAGAAAATGGAAGATCTGCGAATGGCAAGTGTCAGAGCCGTGCTCGAAACATATATAATTCGCGAAGGCCTGACCTCGAGAAGGATATCCGGGGGCAAGCCAGGTAATCGAAAGCCTGAGGGTCGTCGACCAGCGCGGCCCTTGTTGTGTGTCGTAATGTTGTCTCCGCGTTTGATAGCCCGTGTCATGGTGGATTGGTCTGAGCCAGGAGGGAGGATGGCGCTATTTATCGCCACGGCGCGAGTGCCCCTCGTGGGCGTCGGACGTACACCTACCGTCAAACGAGGATAACAGGGACCTCCAAATTCCGAACGCTCGCTCTCCAGCCTGTCCCGCAGACGATCCATTTTCCATTCCTCGATACTGAGGTGGCGTACGTTTTTGACCCCGTCTGCTTGGTCACTCCTCGCCATCGTTTGCAATGTCGAACCGGAAAACAGTGAAAATAAAAGACAGTACTCGGAACCGAATTTGTGAGAGAGAACGAAGACAAGAAGAAATAGAAAAGATTGGCGTCATCACCAACTGTACCGTTGTCTTTTAAGACCGCCTGGGCTTGCTCTACATATCGAACACGGTCGATACCCACACAAAGGACAAAGGATCGTTTCACGCACACAAAGGCCTTGCTTCGCTACCGCCTCCTTTCTCATCACATTCTACGCCGCTTTATGCTTTGTAGCGCTG
The DNA here is from genome assembly GCA_038089855.1 of Royoungia palumana. Lineage (NCBI taxonomy): Eukaryota > Fungi > Basidiomycota > Agaricomycetes > Boletales > Boletaceae > Royoungia > Royoungia palumana. The sequence goes on from JBBPLQ010000452.1 coordinate 4,251, forward strand.
GGATCTGTCATCGCCCAACCCTCCCATGAGCATACGTCCACGTTACCGACAATCAACACACCTGGTGGTATAAAATACCCTGGTAATGTAGTCGCTAAGGGTTCTAAAGTCACGGCATACTAGACGATTATGTACACCGTAGTGTGACTTCACTTGCTCGGCGGCGGATGGTATGATTTACACGTCGTTTTCCTACCTTGTCATGTGTGACTCTTCCCTTCGTCCTCAACGTGGCACAATCAGTGTTCGTTGTTGTCTGGACAATAAATCGACGTTATTGCAATATACATACCAACAAAGCAACGGCTGCCCAACCGATACGTCAGGGAGAGCTTGCAAGTTGCTGTAGAGTAGAATCATTCACTACGTACGCTACCGCTTACATAAGCAACCACTTTATTTCGTAGCTTCCTGTACTTCTTTCCTTCGTCCGTTATCGCGAACAACATCTGCCGCGTCGTCCCGCTTCACCCGCAAGTTTCGTCGACGGCATACGACTCTTAAACAGTTTCCAGTGCAGAATGGTTGTTTATTTATTGCTTTGCGTCCATCTTTTTCTTACATTGGCAGTTTCCCACGCCAAACTTACCATCTCCTTGACATGGATCATGTGGGAAATACATGACGCTCAGCGCTCAGCATCGTATCGTTTCAATTGACTGAGTTTCCCCACCTCGGCCATCCGGTATGATTTCTCGGCAAGCCCCAGTCCATTATTGGCATACGAGCGTAATATGACCGGGATGTCCATCGCCTTGCCCGAGGATCAGCACTGGATTTGTCTAGTAGGCGTTGACACACTGGCAGCCCATCGCTAATCATGGTAGGCGGCGCAAGTGATTCGCAGGAAGCCGTCTCTTTCAATGTGGTTTGGGGACAGTGTGAGCGTTGATCGTGCAATGGGGTAGTAGAGCTCGACTTGGCGCGGCTCCGGATGGGAGACGGTGGCATCTTGAGGACGCCGAATACGCTCTCCCATATGATGTCTTTGGTGGCGCATTTGTCCGCCATTCTTCTCCCTACCCGGATCAAAGTAAACCACTGAGCGACTCCCTTCATACCTAGCGTATGCTACTGCACTCTACACTCTACTGCCTTCGACCTGTGAATGCATATTTCTTCGCAGATGGTTGACCGTAGATAGCATTATCGATACGACCGAAAGTATTACTCGGACACACATGAGAGAATATACATATGTCCGTAGCTTCAGGTAGAAACTAGTATAATCCCTCTTCACAGACGAATGAGTCCCACACTACCCAGACCGAGGACGTCTCATGCGAGAAGTTACATGATTTGGATCATTGTATTCCGTCAGACTCGGCGCAAGTCCACACGTTCATCCTCGTCTTGTCCACATGACTGTTGAGGCAATGTTGAAACTACAAGACAAGACACTTGTTAACAAGATATAAAATCATATCAGACGACATGACGTACGGCATCCTCGCAATTCATAGCTGTCGCGACGTCTGGGAGACAGAGATTGCAGACGACCATGATGGTTGATTGGATCAACTGATCATAAGTGGTCCGGCTCGGGTCCTGCTTGATCTGTGTGATCAGATTATGGACTCTTCCGGACGCAACAACGGCTACTCGAAGAACCCGGACGTCCCGAGGATAGGTAGGATACCCGGAAAGTATCCAATCGTACACTGGTACTTTGTTGATGTCAGAGATTTTGCGTCTGGCTTTGTACAAATGTTTATGTGATAGCGCATCGTTGAATGTGAGCCCCTGACGGCACCGTTTGCATCGGAAGATTACCGGAAGGAGAATGGAAGGGTCCGATCCGGGTGGGATATCCAGTCCTTTCCGGGCCATGTCTTCGAGCTCCTGTATAGCGTTCGTAGTCCACTCCTCGAGTGTTCGGGAGATCGCGCGTCGCAATTTTACGCGTACACCCCATTTGCAAATGTCAGAAATCAAGAGACGTTCTATCACCGAACGTACTTCCGGAATAACAGCAACGTCGACGACCTTTGGCTGGATCCGGCCCAGCAGAGAGTCATCCTCCCAGTGATAGAGTACTCTTGCCAGCACAGTCTCATGTTGTCGACAGAGTTCTTTATGCAACCAGCGAACAATTCTCCGCCGCATTTTCCCCCATTCTGACAAGGTTATATTAGCATCGTCTTTCATCTTTGATTAACTTCTCACCTCCTGGCGTCAAACGCTCGGATTTGTTCACTTCGGGTAGTAAGTAAAATTCGGCGGAATAAGAATAGTCCATCATCTCGTCGGGAAAACCCATCTCTTTCAGTTTGAATTGAATACTAGATGAGATATCAGGATCATGTCGATCAACTGAGCGATCAAAGCTTACTCGGCGGCACGACTATCTCTTGCAACCGTGAGACGATATCCCTTTTCTTCCAACCGTTCTAGCTCCCAAGATCGGCATAAGCTTGCATGCTGAAAATGCGGACCGTTCAGCGTTTTTAGAACGAGGGATGAAGGTCAAGAAACGACTGACCAGTCGAACCTCTCCCCACAGTCCATTTTGCCGAGCCACAAAATCCGAATGGTCTTCCAGCCACTCGGAAGTGTTCACTAGCTCCCAATCGGACCGCGAGTACGCCTGGATAGGATTGTCGACTTCACGGAAGCATATCGTATAGCCTTCATTTCTCATCTCAACACGTCTTTCCGAGAGAGGAAGGTCCAGATTCTCAATGCTGCTGCAATATTCCTTGGTTGTCCTGTAAACGGGCCGTCGAATCAGTGTCGGACGATTCAGGCTGGCAAAATACTGAACGAACATCTTCGGGAAACACATGGAACAGCAACGCATCCGCAGGTCCCATTCTATAGTTTCACAGGTCCTGTAGCAGCCCTATACCATCGACGAGTTAGTTCGACATTCAGGCTGCAGTCATACTAGAACGCACGTGGCAAAACGGCTCGAAGGCAAGGAAGGTATATGCCGGTGGCGTTATCCAACATGGACAAGGCGGCAGACCAACGTTTCGTATTGCATTTGTCCAGATAGCAGAGACATCCTCGCGGCTGAGAAGCAGCGCACGCAACGGCTTGCTCGTTCTAGCGAGGAAGAGGAGATCTATAGGTTCTAGAAAATGAAAGATCTGCGAATGGCAAGTGTCAGAGCCGTGCTCGAAGCATACATAATTCGTGAAGGCCTGACCTCTAGAAGGATGTCCAGAGGCAAGCCAGGTAATCGAAAGCCTGAGGGTCGTCGACCAGCGCGGCCCTTGTTGTGTGTCGCAATGTTGTTTCTGTGCTTGATTGCCCGTGTCATGGTGGATTGGTCTGAGCCAGGAAGGAAGAAGATGGCGCTATTTATCTGAACCGGGGTGAGTTCGACTTGGCAGTGGACGCGTTTACACCGAAACGAGGACAATAGAGGGACCAAAAGCAATTTCGTGGACCACACTCCGGTGTGGAGGTGCACTGGCCAGTGGGTGGACCTACTCGAATCTGCGCCTTGTCACCGCATGGGCCATAGTTTGAACGGGCGAGTGGGGATCGTCGCCGAGAGACGAGTGGAAGTGGTTGAACTTCCAAATGCCACTTTTCACCGGCCCGGATCGAGCCCCGATGGCATGTACTTGAACATTTCACCGCCCACAAAGTCCGTCGTGCCCTCGGCTACTTCGTCGACGTAGTCTCCGAGGACTACCCAAAGGAAGGAAAAACGACAACCTTCCCGCCCGGCTCAGCAGCATGGTCTTTCTGACCACAGTAGGGCCATTAGACCAAGATTCTTCGTGTGGGTGCTGACAGTTTGTGCCATATGACATGCCATGACCACCGCCATGGCGAGCGGACCACAACTTGGACTTACGTCATGCCTAGTAAAACATCAAAGCGACTTGGGGCCCAAGCGAGGATAAAACAAAGAGATTGCACGCTGCATTTTTCGGGGTCAATGAGACAGTTATATTGGAGCGTGCCGCGTGCAAGAAGAGTTGTCGGAATTTTTTTCTATTCATTCAAATGTCTTATGAGGACTTGAAGGCACACATTACTTACTACAATCAATAATTATCAAAATGTCAGTGAATCGTGGCCCAGTCAATTCAGTATATCTCGATTCGCAACCATCGCAATGCGTCGCTGGATAAATGTAATTTCACAGCCGTCGACGACCATCAGATAGAATGCAGAGAGAAAGATTATGATATATTTTTGTCTTTGCATGTGTAGACACGTCGTTTTCCGCTCCAATTATGCGTACGACGTAGCATCTGATGTTTGTCCTCGCGCGTATTCGTCCTTGTCGCCCTTCACAAAAGCACGTGTGCATTGAGCCATCGTCACAGATCTGTCATAACGGCACGTCAGTATCATTAATCCCACGAATCGGTGAATCACGTACGCGCGAGAGATAGGGTCCGTTTGGTAAAAGTTAGCGATGGGTTTCTTGAACGCCTGCCCTGATACCTTGGCGCCAACCGTCGCGGCCGCAAGGGATTTCAAACCAGTGAGCGCTACATCTACCGAGGTCTGCTCCGTCACGTCGTACCGTACCAATGTAGGTGATATTTCCCATAGGCGGTCCCTCAAGCTCAGGATATCATCGTAAGGCAGCGGAGTACCAACTACTTCAGAAAGTGCGCTGCAACAGGGCGTGATGGGTACAGTATCAAAGAGGGACGAGACACGTACCGAATGATCTTCCAATCCTCTCTTGAGGCGCCCGGCGGAGGTATTGCAGCACGCCCGAGTTGTGACCGACCTTCTGTATTTACCCATGTCACGGACTTCTCGGTATATGCAGCACCAGGCAAGCACACATCAGCTAGTGATGCGCCTAGATCACCATGGTGACCTTGGTACACCACAAATGCGTCTCGTGGAATCAGTTTAGGATCAACTTCGTCCGCGTTGAGCAGGTAGACAAACTTGGGTGTTGTCGTCGCTGCCTTCTTGGAGGGCACGAAGCCGACGTCATATGCGGCAGGTCTAGAAGCAACCTGTGCCAATACAATACTTGAATGGCAAGGTTGTGTCAAAGTAATCAGACGACCCACCCGGTGAAGAACAGAGAAACCGTTCCATTCGGGTGTGACAAGTGTGCTCTTGTTCTTCTCTACAAAAGTTGCCAAGGCATTATATGCAGCAGAGCCATCGGGATGCTCCGAAAGTCCACTGCCGACGATGATCAACGGCCTCTTGGCGGTCTTGAACTTCTCAGCGAATGCGCCCTTGCCAGCTATGAAGTCAGTGAGTGCTTTGATGTCCGAGCCAAGATAGTCGTAGGCGTAAGTCGTATCCGCCGGTTCGCCGATCAATCCGATCTCGAGGCCTGTATGAAGCCAGCTCTTTCTGATACGCGAATTTAGAACAGCTGCTTCATGACGAGGGTTAGTGCCAACCAGGAGGATGACGTCGGCACTCTCTACGCCAGGTACGGAAGCATTGAAGAGATAGTTCGACCGAACATCAACTCCGTGAGGTGGTAGTACACTGCCGTTGACTTGATCGAGGGTAAGGTTGTCAGAACCCAACTTGTTGATGAAATCTTTCAGGGCTACAAGAGACTCGGTGTCCGCGAAATGGCCAGCCACAGCTTGAATCTCGTCATCTTTCGCACCAGAAGCCGTCAGGCCGTCGGCAATTCTTTGTAATGCTTCCTCCCAAGTCGCTGGTACAAACCGATCACCATCCTTGATCAAAGGTGTCGTTAGGCGTTGGAACTTGAGACCATCGTAAGCGTAACGAGTCTTGTCGCTGATCCACTCCTCGTTCACATTATCATTGGTACGTGGTTGTATCCGCATAACTTGGACGCCACGGGAATCGACACGAATATTTGAGCCAATAGCGTCTAAAACGTCTATAGATTCGGTGCTTTTGAGTTCCCATGGACGGGCGTGGAAGGCATATGGTTTGCTCGTCAATGCGCCGACAGGACAGAGGTCAACAATATTGCCAGAGAGCTCTGAACCCATTGTTTTCTCGACGTACATGCCGATCTGCATGTCGTTTCCGCGACCAGTTGTACCTAGCTCCTCGACGCCTGCCACATCGTTCGCGAAACGGACGCAACGCGTACATTGAATACAGCGGTTCATTGAAGTCTTGACGAGGGGCCCAAGATCCTTGTTCTCTACAGCACGTTTTCCAGTAATTTCGTGAAAGCGGGTACGGTCGGAGCCATAACGCATGGACTGATCTTGTAGGTCACATTCGCCACCCTGGTCGCAAATAGGACAATCTAATGGGTGGTTGGCCAGGAGGAACTCCATGACACCCTCACTACCGAGGTATTAGAACAAAAATTATCAAACCTCTGGAGCACTCACCGGGCTTCATGGACAAGAGGCGTGTTAGTAAATACTTTCGCACCAGGCATGGCGGGCATGGCACTACACATCAGTAAGAACCGGTATTAAGCGGAATGGGAAGGGGACACTGACCATGACGCGACTGGTTTCGGCGACCGCTCAACCTCCACCAAGCACATACTACACCGGCGAAGGTAACTCGGAACACCCAAATTTTGGGCGGAAATTACTCACCGGCAGTTACCAGCAATGGCCAGTCTGTCCACATAGGTGAGACCAAAAGCATTAGAGTAACCGAGGGTATACTGACCTATCATGGTAGCAAAACCTTGAATAGTATTAAGACGCAGTGGTTCTCAAAAACGACCGAAGTAGCTTACCGAGGAACGACAGCTCCGGCTGCTTCGCATGCCTGAATCAGAGCGGAACCTATTTCATTCCTCAACCCAAGTCCTAGGAAACGCTAGTTCTCAAAACCAACCTTGTGGGACCGTAACTTCCTTGCCGTCTACCGTCAATGTTATATCCTGCCGACGTGCGGACGTTGACGCTATTGACCTGCAGCCTGTTTTCGCACCATCCTACTTCAGCAACCAAACCGCACACCGAGACGAAACCGCGCAGTACCTTTGGACGACGAACCATGACAAGCAACATTCCCGAGTCGCCCCGTGGAGTCCAAGGCCCGCCGAGAGACGAGCCTGAGCATGCTGATAGACAGCAAGAAATATTATAAAAAGAGAAGAAAAAGCCAACTGAGGAACGATGGCCGCTTCGACGTTGGTCACTTCGCCAGTTGCGAATGTGTGCTCGTCACAGTCCACCCGATCAACTGGCCAATCCAAAATTTAGAGCGGAGATTTATGCATACGGCCAATGCCGCGGAAGAACAACCAATCATATCCCGGCTATATCAAGGGTGGTTAAATCGCACGTAGGATAGACCACTCGGATGTTGATTGTCTAGTGCTCATGGCACAAGCCTGAGGCCTGAGTACCGAGTAACAAGAAGCCGGGCACACTGACTTGAACGACCGGCAGTAGAGCATCTTCTACCACGTCATATACTTGTGCATTCTTGGTACACCGTAGGAGCTGTACGGCACACGATGGCAGAGAAATATCAGAGACGTGGAAACTCCACGGTTGCAAATGATTTCTTCAGCAAGCACTACTATTTCATATCGCCATGTCGTGTGATAGTGTCATCGGTGGTATTTGATTTTGGCAGAAACGTTGCGAGAAGTTGGAACGTACTAGGACACATGTGTCTCCGCGTGCACGAATTACGCTGGAGGTACGAGACGAGATTCTAATGCGTATGCACAAAAAACTTCATAGAGGGTCGTTCGTTATGGTGCTCGATAAGATCTGTCAGACGTGGCAAAACAGTCGACGTCAAATACATTGACAGGCTGTTCCTGGGCGAAACAAAACTGTTGTTGATTCTCTCGACCTCACCGAAACATCGGCCGCCGTGGTTCTAGCCCGAATCCATCTGTCTCTGTATTTGCTGTATTATGTGTGGTTCAGCAAGGTATCAGCCTGAAACTCGCACGCGGCACGCCAGACCGAATAAAATGTTTCAAGCGACAGTCGTTACAGAATTCGCTAGACCATGATACATGGTCCTCCGGTGCCCTAAATCTGTCCGAAGGTTTACTCCTAATAGGCAGTCTTGTCATGCAAGAGTGGCATGTGCCAAAGCCACCTTGAAACATCTTCGCTTCCTCATGTTGCAAAGCTTCCTATCCCTGTCCGTCGTCTGGAACCGCAACGCTGCACATGGTGACAACTCGGTCATTTAAGCTCCTTCAGGGCTCCATGGAACCTCACTCTTCATTGCCCTCTTGTCCATACTGGGTGCACCTCAACCCTTATATTTTGTGCAATGTCTTCCGGCTCAGATTTAGCGTTTGCGGTGGCATCGTTGCGCTTTAACAACTACACAGCCCGTGAGTATGCCCTCAGGTATTCTGTTGGAACGCCTAGTCTCACAATGATCGTCAGTTGCCATCATCACAGCTGTCGTATACGACTACAGTAAGTGTGCATAGTAATAACCGTCACTCTCCGAACTCGTCCGATACTCTGCCATCAGTTCTCACTCTACCGAACGAGGTCGTTATCTCCATCAGTTTCTCGAGATTCTTTCTGACGGACTTCGCAGATAAGTTACGTGTGGGTGAGCGAGCACCGGCAAGTACACAAGAAGTTTGATTCTGATTGTTTCCTCGCAGAATAGGTCATGGAGCTTTGTCTCTACCATGTTTGTCGTCGTATGTACTCATACTCCAGACGCAGTACAACTCTAACCCTTTCAAAGGTCAGATATGCTGGGATTGCTACTGCAGTGTAAGTTCTTCGAACGATGGCATACTATATATGCCGAGCGTCCAAACGACTAAACTCGAGTGCTGTACGTAGAACCCAATCACTAGGTAAGTATCGAACTTGGGTGTATTAGGGTCTCACCTATTGGCGCTCCAAAGTTGGAACGACTTTCTTTACTGGCCCCACTCTGGTGAGTTATTCCCTCGTGTTCTAATACAGTATTTGAGATGTGTACTCATTCGTTTAGGCGTAAGTTTTTTTTTTCCGCCGCTTCATTAACGATACCGTATTGACGATAACTCGATAGGTGTAAGTAACAATTATTCCCAGATAGCTTCAAGTGCAGGTTTCTAATGGTGTAATTAAAAAGGCACGATTGTTCTCCTCGTATCGGAAGGGACGTTTATCCTTTTCCTTGCTGCAGCAGATAGTAAGTGACCCTTTGAAGTGATCGTTCACGACCAATGAACCGCGTCTGTTTCAAACAGTCGTTATGGTTTTGCGAGTTTACGCAATGTACAATCAATCGAAGACTGTCCTAGGTATACTCCTCCTGTTCTATGCAGCTACTATCATTCTTTTTTCTATCTCTGCGGCCTACTACAACAATCCTAACACTTACATGACAAGTACGTGTCGGCGCACCCATGAATGATATTACACTCACTTCCACTCGCTCCCTACAGTGTACGTTTCCCAAGTGCTCGACATGTCTTTTTGCGATCCATCGTACGTCATCAAATCACAACTTGGCAAATATAAATATATCCCTCGCTATACTCTCGCCGGGCTCTTGTTTATCCTGGCTGTTTCCAAGTTGTGCTTGGATTCGGTCCAATCATACAGGATAACGAAGGAATGGAGAACCAACCAGTATATCAAACTTTTGGTCAGAGAAGGAGTGCTTTATTTCGTCGCGTACGTCTGCTTTGTGTTTCTCCATGCGACGCGGGAATGTGGAGCATGAACTGACTCGACTTTGAACAACCCAGACATATATTTTACATCGTCAACTTTGGGCAGGATGCGTTTGGAACAATCATGGCCACGATCGCTTTTGCCGGAATGATCGTTCTCTCACCCCGCTTCATCATGAGCGTGCGGGAACTTTACGTACATAATCTAACCTCTGTGACTGCCTGGGATAGAGGAGGACTCGACTCCGGATTCGGACTTAAAGGGTCGTCATCCCGAGCGACAGGCATGACTTCGGTCGGATTTGCAGGGACGACGACATTGTACAATGGGTCAGAACGTGACATAGAGATGCACGTACGACTCGGAGGTATCACTCGTTCCACGAATTAGTGTCATTACACGCTGTACACCATCAAATTTCGTACAGTTTACCGTTCGTGCCTAGATACCCTTGGTATTATTCAAAAGCATATTTTTACACATTTTTTTAGACACCCATCGCTCCCCTTGGTTTGGTCCATCGTTCGGTGTGCATTTTTCAGTCCAACTTGGAGTTTCAGACTTTCAAACCACCGGCGTCCGGTATTGCTACTACGTCCCCGACGTCCCGCATCGGGTGTATCAAGTAGGATGAATATTTCCGCCTATTTCCTCATATGATACACGCCGAGTCTGACCTCCACCCCAGCCTCTAGCGGTGATCCTTTTTACAGTGTAACTATCCACATGATACCTCGTCTACTGACGCCGCCGAATTCTCGTGGCTGAGGCACAGTCCCCTTGTCGCGTGCAGCAGTTTGATTGACATCCCGACCGTTGCCGTGACCTTCGAGTGTCAAGCTTTCAAGGATGCCAAGCGCCACTCGCACCTCAACTTGAACAGACTGACGGACCTCTGGTTCTGGCCATTCCTGGAGACCGACAAGCTTGTTCTCGTGGTTCGTTGATTCGAGTCGCGGAACAGACCACTTGCGCCGCCCAAGGACCCCAACACCTTCCAAGATCATCCTTTTTTGGTCACTCAGTGGTGAGAAATCGTGCGGTTGTTTGTCGGAGGGGAGAGACAAAGAAAGTATGTCAAGGGCGGTGGCTGAACGCTGAGCCCTCCACTGGTCTGCAGATTTTGAAGAAGGCAGCCGCGTCTGGAGTTCCGGGTATTCTAGATATCTAGATGGCTCACATGTTGCGTCGGTATCGCTCGGAGCACCTACCATTGAGGTGGGGCTCTCGACGGTGCAGGACTGGTCACAAAGTAATCCACCGGAGATAGGAAAGCGGTGCGTGAATCGGCCTGGTGAGACGAAGTTGATGTTTCCGCCCAGCGGGCGGCCCACAACGTGATACTACATTTGATATAGCGGCCAGTGCACGTAGGACGGCCCAAGGCAAGATGGTGTCGGGTGGCCTGGAAATGGGAGAAAAATTTGGTATCGATGGATGACAATCGGTTTTTGACTGTGGCTTACCACTTGTCTGCAAGAGGAAAATGCCCATCACAATTCGATACGTGCAACAGATAATTCAAAACTCAGCAACGAATTGCCTGACCCGACGTCATGCAACTGTATATCACGTTTCAATCAAAACTATAAAGCGATGAAAGGTGCCTTTCTTGCTGTCATGCCTTTTTGCAACAGTCGATGACGTCCGAGTCTGAGAATTAATATGTTACGCCAAAAAAGAAAACGAACCTCGTCACGGTGTATACGAGATGCATTACAGGTCACAATTAATTTGAACTTGATAGATAGAAAAGAATGCGCACCACGAACGAGATACTTGCCACTGGCAATGCGGGTTGCAACTCCGTATTCAGAGAAATCTGGATCTCTGCGGCTCTAGCTCTCTTAACTTTAAATTGGAGTGAACCGCAGTGCTAGAGCGCGCTGCCGCCGCGATCATCATATCAGCATTTTCTAAGCGAGGAGTATTCCTTGATTTTGAGAGCTGTGATTGGAGGAGAGCAGGCGCGACCGTTGCGGCCAACAACCTACGAACCGCTTATTACGTATTTTTGCTTAGCTGTACTTTCTACCAATAAGTGACTACACCGTTATCATCTCGGACCCATGCAGTCCTTGAGATCTCCACTAGACCTGGTGAGCTCAAAATTTTGGGTGGGCAACAACTCCGAGTCATCCAGGCGTTTGGACGACTCGGTTCATGTTTATGTGACTCATAGTAATCTCCAAAGTTAGCATGCAAAAGCTTAAATGAGGTATGGTACCGGTTCATCCTCCTCAGTGCAAGAGCTCTTACGATCCTCGGTTTGATTTTGACAGTCCAGAAATGCCATTTGTAACCGATGAATGAGTCCAAGCTCTAGTGATGCAATTTCGACCACTTCGTTCAGTTCAACGTTTGTGGGGACACGGCTGGAACGACGTCTTGTCTCATGTGGCACTGTTGTCCTACTCCGTCCATCGGAACCAAGTTCCATAAGGCACTGGAGTCATAACATGGGCAATCCCCAGCTTATAGAGCGGAACCTATGCGATGTAACGACTGTCCGGTGAGAACAATGAGCCAGAGGCTACTAACTTGTTTGGAACAGATTCAAGTTCGCCCAGCAGCCTTAGCTTGTGTCCAAATTCTGGATCTGAGTCATACTGCGCGGAGGACGAGGATTGGTACCAATCATTGCCATTTCAATCAAAGATCTGTGAAAGGTAGCATCTTTGTTCCACTCGTTCTAATTTCTACTTATAACGTCACTGAAGGAGTGTATCCTTCATTGAACTCCACTTCATTTCCGACCTATAACACGAGCTTGCCCGAATTCAGCTGGCCTGCTGACCGACGGTGTATTTGAGAATCGCATCACCGCGCAATTAGCGGATCACCTTTACTTCTAGGCTCCCACTCCTGAGTCCGACTACTCCACCTTCCACCCATCTCGGCGCGAGCGAACAAGAACTGGACCAAATCTAGTTAGCCCGCTGAGGGATAGTGTATTTAAGAGTCGGTTCGCCGTCTGTGATTAGCAGATTACCTGTGAAACTCGAGGTGCGTTACCCTACTATGCTACCCCTTCTTCAATATGCTGAAGATAGATACAGCCTTCGAAATGAGTGCAGACCGTAACATATTCCAACGAGTCTTTTGCTTCGCTATGCTGGCCGACATGGTCAACTCACAGAAGGGAGACGAGGAAGAGCTTCAGAAAGGGCTTCAGGAAGACTTGGCCCCCTATATGCAGGACGGATGGCAACTCGCGTGGGGGCCAACTGTATGGAAATTCTATCCAAGCGACACAAACACCTATATCGCCAACGCTGTGTATGTAGTCCATCATCCCCAGGCCGAGTTTGAGGATGGCTCCGTATACCCCACCTACGTCATTGCTATCGCGGGCACCCCTATGGAGTCCAAAGTAGTCCTCAACGGGGAGGACAGAGCAGTGCGTGCCGTCGTCGACTTCAACGCTTGGGTGAAAGGTGGAATCGACAAGTCACCCGTTACCACTCCCTTCAAGGATGTCTCCCATGGCACCGCTTACATCTCGAAGGGGGCAGCATTGGGGACACACGCCCTGCTGAACGCTGTATCCTCAGCGAATGCCTTCTCTCCAGGCAAGACGCTCGTCGAGTTCCTCGGGGCATTGGCCCAATCTTCCACCACTCGCTTCATAGTTACAGGTCATAGCCTTGGCGGCCTTCTCACTACCACCGTCGGGCTTACCCTAGTCGAAGCCGGGGTACTCGATGCTGGAAACACCCTCACATACGCTGCCGCCGGGGACACTGCCGGGAGCATAGAATGGGCTCTCCAGTTCGCTAATACATTCCCCGCTTCCAAGTCATCTCCATTAGGTGTGAGCGGGTACCAGGGGTGGAACCTTAACCTGGTCAATGACATGGACTGCGTACCCAACCTCTGGTGCCCGGACGAAGACGTTTCCCCTCTGCAGTGGATTGGCAGAGTTCCTCACCTTTATGGCAACTGCAGGCCGATTCGGGAAGTGGAAGAGCGTACCGCCATATGCTATTCCCTCGTGGCCGAGTCGGGCGTCGTGTACAAGCCTGTCCCGGCCCAGCGCTTCAAGTCTACCTTTGCCGCACATGTCCCCGCCAACTTTCCAGCATTCCAGAGAACAGCTCTAATGCAGCACGTTGTACCATACCTGAAAGAGGTCGGAGTAACTGCGAAAGAGTGCGGGATGATTCCGACGGAGGCTGAGGAAAGCTACAAGGAGGCTGGATTGGTCGCGATCACTTGAAATCACCCCGTTCGCGGTGGGTTGTAGAGGCGATTAAGAGTCCTGATGATCATAGGAGGAGATACCAGAATAATATCAAGTGTACGGGGGCAGCTCGGTTTTCTCATGGTAAGACTAGCGTGAACGCGCACTTGGAAGTTTGTACGAAGCCCGGTACGATGTAATTTTTGTACTTTTAGGTGAGCGGAATCATGTAAGCAGTTGTTGCTCAGTAGTTGGAGGACAGGATTATGTATGTACGCGTAGTATCTTGAACTTGAAGCTTGAAGCTGATGACACAACCAAAAGAAATTATCGACGAATTGCATCACAAGTACAGTAAACTCGAGGGAGCAACACTCAGAGATATAACTCATCTCGCAAGGATTCTCGGAATGCTCGCGTTGACGATACCCGCAGCCTTCGACAGCGCCTGTAGTAGCAGCGGATTGGGTGAAGATCGACCGTCTTAGCCTTGGGTGCTTACTCCGCGTGATGAACACGCCGTTATCCATGACATCAATATCAGCGTCCTGAAAGGCACGCTCCTTCACGTCGTGGGTGAGTAGAGGGGGAGCAACCGTAAGTTGATGTGGACCGCTACGAAGGGAGAAATGAATGATCGATGGCCGAGGACCGCGGCTCCCTCAGTCATTCCAACACAGAGCGCAGAGTCGACGTGATCGTGAAGAGCGGCGAGGATCTGTGTATTCCGCAGACAACTAATGGCCTCTGATCCGAGTAGTAAGAGATGCGGGTGTTGGTGGAGAAAAGACTAAGGACGTTCCATTGATGCGCCATCCGACGGAAGAAATTCGGCAACGTACATACTGATTTTACCACTCACATACACACCAGGTGTTCGGTGATAACACATGTCAGGACCAGTGGAGAAGCCACCCGATGAACACAACGAGTCCTCCTACCATGCTGTCTGTGGGAACACTTACGGGAACGTTGTAGGGTTCGGTCAAACCACGACCAGCGCGGCCGACTGCACTGAAAGAGATGCTTTCGTTCAAGACGATTGATGAAGAGACGACGATTCAATGAACCTTTGGGGTTCTTCTTCCCCTTTTCAACGCTGAGAAAGTTCTGGAGGCTCTTGAGATCGTTGTGGTCATACCACCAAATTGCCGCACACGAAGTTTGGATACCCTTCTGAATGGCAAGGTTAGTAGAGTGATCCGCCACAATGATATACCACCGTTTGCAGAAAGCAGGAATAACAAACGGGATGGTTGAGAAGCCTAGAAAGTAAAGGACAGAAGCCTCTGACTTGGCGATACTACGTTCCAACTTCCAAGTTACAGTATACGTCTGCGAACCGGTCGAGACGTCTGAACATGTTCCGAGGTCCAACACTGATTTGTTGGCGAGGAAAGGAGCAAAAGAATGAAATTGGCAGACGCAAACACCACCAAAGATCCGTTCAGATGGATCTCATAATCGAGAGGCGTCAAACGATACCATGTCTTTCACGACGCCATCCAAACGTATCCTGTCCGCCGCTCAACTAGAGGATTTCCAAGGTTCACAGACATACGCTAACATCGTCACGTTCATCGAACAACTCAATGAATCAGTCATCAGTGTCAAACTCTCGGACAACGTCGAGATTATCGTGGGTCTTACTCCCTTTGTCTTTAAAACAAAAATCGGAGCCCTCCATGTTGCGCAAGAATAGAGGGTCAGCCCTATCCTCAATGTATTGGATCGAGTAGAGAGCATTGCGGCGCAAACGCCCCCGATCGACAACAAAGCGTCACGTTTTGGCAATCCTGCTTTCCGGACTTTTTATGACGAGGTAGAAAAGGTGAGTTATTGGCTCTATCATCCTCTTTTTCTTCGATACGACACAAATCCAGCAAGCGTCGACCCTTCATACTGAACTCGGCGTCCCCGAAGACGCCACCCCTGAGCTGCAGGCGTATTTCGTTAACTCGTGGGGTAATCGCGAACGCATCGATTATGGGAGTGGGATGGAACTCAATTTCCTGTGTTGGCTGTGCGTTGTCTCATCCTCTTTACGTGTCCCATGGTCTATATGCCTAGTCTAGATATTGCATCAAATGCCTTGGCCTGGTCGACGAACGTGACTCTAAATCACTCGTCATCCGCGTGTTCTGGCGGTCAGTTCATACCGTGTACACCGACGTATTGACACTCAATTCCTCCGAGGTACATACAAGTGATGCGGGTTCTCCAGTCAACGTACTGGCTTGAGCCTGCCGGGTCTCACGGCGTTTGGGGACTCGACGATTATCATTTTCTTCCCTTCTTGTTCGGCTCAGCGCAGCTGAGAACGGGTGCCGGACCGACCACTAAACGAGTCCCAGGACACCCGTCACCCAAGGCAATCCACGTTCCTGAGATTGTGGACGAGCTCGCGAGGGATTACATGTACTTTTCTTGCATCAAGTTCATAAATTCTGTGCGTATCCGATGCTTTTCTTTTTGACTTGGTACGGACCAGTAACCTGCTCAGATCAAAACAGCGTCCCTTCGATGGCACTCTCCGATGCTGGATGACATATCTGCCGTGCGTGACATGGTATGATTGTGTCATTACTCGCTCACGGACGTCGTGCCCATATTCGCAGGTAAAAACATGGGACAAGGTCAACGCAGGCATGATTAAGATGTACAAAGCTGAAGTGCTCGGAAAGTTGCCTGTTATTCAACATTTCCTGTTTGGATCCTTCCTTCCTTATGTTGGAAGACCCGCTCCTGCTTCGGAGGCGGCCGACCAACATCGCGGGCACCTACACGAAGGATGGGGTGATTGTTGTGGGATACCTGTTCCGAGCGTGTTCGCCGCTGCGGTACAGGAGGAACGGGCCCAAATCCGGGCGATCGAAGGGCCGGGGATACGACCCGTCCCTTTTGACTAACGCTGGGAAACACGATCGCGGCACATGGAATTGAATGGTGGTCCTCAATGCGAACATTATTGATGATGGGTTGGGGAAGTCGACGTGAACAAGGAAAAGGAGGTATCTATGTAACGTACGTGCAACTTGAAGACTTGTGTAATGGATAAGAAACAGTAGATACCAGCGTCTGATTGCCGTGGCTGTAAGACTGACTTGGAGTGAGGTATACTCTCGAATGATGACAAACGGGACTCGGCTCGTTCACGCTTCAAAGCTTCATCCCCTCCCTGGTCTGGTGGGTGGCTTTCCCCTTCATCTTCCCCGCTCCTCGTGAACAATTTCTGCTCCCACATCGCCAACATTGCGACTTGTGCATCGGTTGACGCATCCTTGCTAACAATCTTCATCCCCAGGAATCTTGACTCAGGAGTCGAGCTCCATGGCTCGTGGGTGAAAGCAACTTGAAGGTGAGACCGCCGTGCAACACTACATATGCATTCACAAATCATCAGGTTGGAAATCACAGCCCAGAGTTTGGAGTCTTGCTTCAACAACACCAGATCCTGGAGGGTTATTGTAATATCCGTACGCGATCAATTTGCACAAAATATGTCACATCCGCTGCAAGTCCAGCTCATATTGCATGCATTACCGCCCGTCATCTTGCAAATTGTTCAGGTGACATGCCTGATGGTATTGCAAGACCCCCACTCCGTTTAATATGGTGCGCGACGCATATTACAAGGTGTCCCACCGGCATCACAGCCTGCCCGTTAATTTTGCGAGAGATGTCTGTTGTTTTGCATCACAACCTACCCCACCTGCCCGATGGTATCGCAAGACTCCCACTCTGTTTGCATTGGTCGCGAAGAATGCCTCGGCTTCTTTGTTAATCCTTTCCATATAGTCTAGTCTTTACGCGATAGCATTTAGTAGTGCCCGAAGAATCGCAAATAAAGATGGCTGTACGTCTATCTTGTATTATCATGCATACCCCTTCACTAGAGTTGCATTGCAGAAAAAAACTAGGCGTGGCCGACGAGGAAAGTTTCGCAGCACACGCCGACTGGATGAAGAAAATAATGACCGAGGCCCGCTCGAGCGCGCGGACATGGATAACGAACGACCTACGAAGTATTACCAAGCACAGAAAATAATCCAGGACGATGAATGGGATACCTTCATGGATTCGTTGCGCCGACTAGTGTTGCCGCAGCTCGGCAAACCGCCACTCGGCTTACTAAAACTGAAGGAACCGGTCAGCATGCTGAGCCGAGCTGGGCAATGCCGTGCTTGCGACTGGCTCGGCTCACTTAGTCGGCTTCGAGC
>JBBPLQ010000453.1:0-22123 GCA_038089855.1 Royoungia palumana
TTCATGTAGTAGCGTACATTCCTCAGTTTAATCAACTTGAATACCTTCCATTCAAATCATCCTCTCAGAGTTGGTCACTCTTGATACGACTACTAAACTTCACTCTTTCGATTTGAGTGTTGTTTCAACGTGTGAGATCTACAGATCCTGTTTTCCAATCGATTTCAGGGTTGTGATGTTTTAACCATGTGAAACCGAGGACTAGGTCTTTATCTCCGAGGTTGGTTATTTCTGCTCTAGCGTGTTCTTTGTGATTTTTATAATGAATGTTAATATCTGCATAGTGTGTGATTTTACCAGCGGAGTTTGAGCTTCCATCAGCGTTGTATACACTGATCGGGCATAGAAGTTTCTTTTTAGGGATTTTGTGTTTTTCCACATAGGATTTGTTTATGAATATTACGTTTGCTCCGCTGTCAAGGAGAGCGTGTGCTTTAAGGGGAAAGGGGGAATCTTCTGCGACAATTTCGATTGGAAGACCTATTTCCTTTTCCATGTGGAGAGTTCTGATGAATTTTTCTTCATATTTGTTTGGGGAATGAAGCACTGGTTTATCGTCCCAGCCAGGCTCTGAATGAGACCCCCCAGACGGCATAGTCTGTGAATAATTAGAAGATATGGGACTTGTGGTCTTTGCATCCCTGGCCGAGATCTGGTTTACATAAGGTTCTGTATCATAATCGGAAAGAGGGTCATTGATGTTCTCACCCCTTTCCGTTAAGAGTCCGAAGGAGTTAGAGAACTGACCTTTGCGAATCTGAGATTCCTTCTGTCTCAGTTCGCTTTGGCTTTTCCCGCTTTCTTGCTCTGTTGGGCGAAGTGTGCCCTTATTTGTTCCATGGACATGCCATGGATTTCTGCATATTCATCAACTTCTTCTATTTTCGAAGTTGATGGAGTTGGTTCTTCTTTTACTTGGCGTGCTTGACACCCTTTGGAGTTGCATCCTCTCCAGTGTCGTTTATTTACCCATTTACATTCTGGGAATTGATCTTTCTTTGGTGCTCGACATTCTTTTACTGTGTGTCCTTCTTTGCCGCAGTTTGCGCACTTAAGGGGTTTTCGTGTTTGAGGGGTTTTCCCCTTGTTCTTAATTTGGTTGATTCAGTCGTCATCGAACCAACTGAGATCCATTGCGTTTGGGTCCTTTTGGGGAGCCCCGTGTGTTTGGAATCCTTGGCGTACGTAACGGAAGGATTCTATCACCTGCCCTGTAGCCCTAATCTTATCGATGTAGGCTTGTTTGGTTGTTGGTCTTCCTTCTTGGAAGATCCACACGATTATTGGGGCGGCTACGTGTTTTTCCAGATTTCGAATTGCATATTCGTCTGGAAGTTGTGCTTGTTTGGCTAGTGATAGCCATTTGATGAGGTAATCATCCGTCCTCATCGATCCTTGGTAAAGTTTTTCTAATTGAGCGATCGCCCAATCTTTCTCTAGGTGGGGCTTGAAGTGTTGTTCAAGCTCTGTGCACCATGCTTTGTACTCATCGTTGTCCATGCTTCCCTTTTGCATGAGGACTGGTAGGGTGACAGAAGAGTACTGTCCTGCTTTTTGTCCTTTGAGACGAGACAATATGGCGAAGGCTTTCTCCATGTTGGTTGTGACACCGTTTAAGTGCAACCATGTGGAGATGTTGGCCCACCATTGGTCCCATTTGGCAATATCTCTGTGGTATTCTCCCGGGTCTGCCATGATTTCGTATTTTCTTGAGGCCTGTGTTTGGCCTATTGGTGCTATTGCCATCGCTTGTTGCATTTGGGTTACTAACAGCATCAATGCATGGATTTCTCTCTGTGCCGCTGTTATAACTGTGACGATATCTGTGTCGTCAAGGTCTGCCCCCTGTCTTTGTTTGTTCGTGATATCTGTGACTGCCTGTGCGAATGTGGCCATCTTTGAACAGGAAAAGATTTATTTAGATGGAGGTGTAAGTAGGTAACTTGGATGGTGTTTTTAATGAGGCTTTTGGGCATAGGGTTCTATCTCCTATAGGCCCTTCTGAGGTCTCTGTTCGCTTCTTTTCTCCGTAGGAACGGTTCTTCCGTTTCCTGTCTTGCCTTCTCTTTACCCTTTTCCGATCCCTTAAAGAACTGGATAGTTCTCTTTACTCTACGCAAGTGCGTAGGATACTTCCTCTCTTGGAGAAGTATGCGCAGGTATGATTCAAGTAGAGACTTACTTGAGGAGACTTTGGAGATATAGCAAGAGTGATTGAGCGAAGTGAAGATTGTCTATTGACTTAGGAGAGCGAGTATGAAGGAGCTCTCCTTTATATATGATACAGAAATGTATGTATCTGTTTGGACTGGTCCGTGCTCAGTCCTAGCTTTCTACCTACTAAGGTAAAAGAAAGATGCGATGGGATCGCATGGAATGTCATATCTAATGACTCATAACCCGATAATGATCGGATGATCGGAATATCGGATAGTCGGTCACACGGAATGAAATAAGTCGTGACCGACCATATGTGACTGACTGTCCGTGACAGAAAGGTTGTGACCGACTAATTCTGTCACGTCCTAATCAATACGAAAATGGATAACTATGTATATCAATGGTATCAGGATAAGAAGAATCTGAATAAGAAATACCACTTGATATTCGACATCCCTTTCCTGCCAATTTCCGAATCTGCGGTTGAATTCTATTAGATCCGGATTGATATAGTTGTTCGGATCATAGGATTCGGATCTCTCTCTCTTTAGAGATGGGGGCGATGGGAGTAGTACGACGATAGGCGAATTCTCTCTCTTTAATGACCCAACTATAGGTGTTGAATCGTCCAGCAGGGGTGTAAGTGGAGAAAGAGGGGTAGGCAGAAGGATGATCTCCTGGATCTCCGATTTGAACCTTATGACTCTTTCTAAAGATTCCGAGGAACCTGCTAAATCTGTTGCGAGCGATTCTTGGTCTAGCTCGCTGGGAAGCGGAATCCTCTGGAAAGATCTCACTACTAATACTGCCCGGAGAAGTTCTTCTTCTGAAGAGCGACTGAAGAGGTGCCAAGGTAAATGGTTGTCATGGATTAGGAAGCTAGTGGTGGCTGCGTCAAGAGGTTCCTCTGCGGGATACCTTTGATCTCTTACGCTCTCTCTCAACTGCTGTACTTCCTGGCTGCTAGCGCGTGGCAGCAAAGGAGCTACTACCTCGTATAAAGAGGAGGGGTTAGCGTGAGCTGAGGAGGAGGGGTTCACTACGTTTCAAGACCTTCTTTAGTCTTGACCTAGCGTTGACACCCTTAACGACGCACTTGTCTTTCGAGGGACTTGGGAAAGCGTGCGAAGATTGCGACTGCTGGGCTTTGCGTAAAGTGGAGCGGTGCGGAGCAGGAAGGAGTTTAATCAAAATGAGACAACTCTCGAAATCGAGTGTTGTATAGTAAAAAGGTAGAAGAGTCTTTGCTTAGAGCAGATGATTTGAGAGGAAATGACAAGTTGATTAAACTGGGGAAGTATGCTACTGACATGAGGTTTATATACTTGTAAAGACTGTGTATGTATGTTTGTACTATTCTAGAATGTTCCGTCAAGGTAAGCATATGATTGGATGATAAGGAGGAATGTAATGATGTCATAGATAAGGCATAGCCTTGTGGCGTATCATATGGAAGAGAAGTTAGGAAGCATGACATGTGTTTGATAGAATGGAACCATAGGGTGTAGGGTTAATGTATCATATGGGGTTAGATCTTAATCGGTGCCTTGATGTGTGGCAGCCAATCATGGTTGGAATCCTGCATAGGTTTGACATGAGGTGTTAGCGGTTGTGTGCTCTAGGCACTTGTGTAGAGGAATGACATATGGTTGAGTTGACTTGTGAAGTGTAGGGAAAGGAATGGACTTGTTCATAGGAAATGGTATGAGATTAGAGGCGTTTGTAACACAAACCTTCATCAATCCCAATGGACAAGTTTGGCATGTTGAGCCCTGGCTTATAGCCAGACCTCCATCCAGGGCTTTTGAGGGCTCAGGGCCCCACCTAGAACCTCTGCAGGCCTACAGTAAGCCCCCCAAGCTGAGCCCAATCTGGAGCCTTCAAGCCAGTGCAGGCCATGGCAACACTACAAGCACTCATGCCAATCCCTTGTCCATGATGGACCTCTACTCCTATGGCAAATTTGTCAAACCCCTTTCAAAAGATTCAAAAATTATGCTCCCAGGTTATCATAAAGATGACTGGGACATCAATAACTTTGCTTGAAGATGGGATAGATTAGCACCATTGGCAGAAATGCTTGTAGCTGGTGCAGTGGAAGCAAAAGTAGGATGATTTGACATTTCAGGATCAGGATCAAGTGGTTAAGGTCTTGTACATAAAGAACTGGTAGGTTCTCTGTCTCTACGCACGAGCGTAGGATACTTCCTCTCTTGGAGAAGTATGCAGAGTTATAATCAAGTAGAGACTTACTTGAGGAGACTTTGGAGCAAAGCAAGAGTGATCGGAGTAGAGAATAGATTTTTCTTAACTGAGGAGAGCGAGTATGAGGGAGCTCTCCTCTTATATACTATACAGGATTGTATGTATCTATTTGGACTGGTCCGTGCGCAGTCCTATCTCTCTACCTAATAAGGAAGAAGAGTATGCGATGGAATCGCACTATCTGTCATACATGTTTAGTAAATATCCGATAGGATCGGTAAGTGAGTCATATAAGGTGACTCATGGTATGACGTATGAATAGCGAATGATTATCCAATATAAAAATGAATAATATGTTATCAGTGGTATCAGGATAAGAATATCTGAATAAGAAATACCACTTGATATTCGACAGTACATTGTATTTCTGACATTCTGAGTAGTTTGAGCAACTTGGGATTTATAAACTTTTTTTGCAAGCACAGTAGTAAGACCAAGGAACTAAAAGAGATGGACTCAGGCTCCTATTGGTAGAAGACTGTCAGAGGTATAACCATAAGAAAAGTCCAATGCATTGCAATAAATATCACATACATAAGTCAGTAGACAATACTATTGTAGTAAATACAAGCAACATAGAGCTTCGAGTTGCCAGGGCCACTGGTAGGTTGCCAAGGGTACACTAACACCCATGTTAAGCCAGTGTCATTGCCAGAAGGGTTGCAGTGAAACTAAGTTACACTCAAGTCATAGCACCTCGAAAACTTTTTTAATTGGACCCTAAGTTAGTAATTGACGTGGGATTGGACACCATCAACAAACACAAACCCATAATTTGGGAGCGAGACTCAAGTACTCACAAACGACCGGGAAAGAAGTTGCTCAATTCATCGGCAGGTCGACTGGATTTGATATCAGAGGTGATAATACTAGGTACTACCCTGCTTGCAAGTCTTCATATAAATGAATAAGAAATAATGCAACTCTTCGACTCTTTCGGAGCTGCTCGGTTGTACCAGCCAATCCCACGTGCGAACACAACTTGCAAGTTTTTCTAATATAAAAAGGTCCCTGTCAGCACCCATGTCTTCGGCTCTCTACAACGTCCTTCCCATCTACGACTACGACTCCCAAAAATTCCACCAGTCAAATCCATACCTGACTCGGATACACTCGTTACGTCGCCGGGGCGGGCTAAGACGATCTGTGTCCTCGTACACGCATCCTGCCACGCCTGTAGCGATGCGACCTCGAACACTATGCAATATTGCGATATTTGCGATACCAATGAGCCTGTTGGTAGTCTTATGGGTTTGGTATACATTCGAGCCCCATCTCCACGTTGACCTTGTCTTTTATGACCGCACTTGGATTGCCAACGAAATTCAACCCATTACGCCGCTCTCGGATTGCTTCGACCCAGACAGGGTCAGCCCGTTGTACAATGTTACTGAGGAGCTATACGGGAGGAAGCAGTTCGAGGTCCAAGCAGGCGTCCCTATGCGACTGGGCATGGACTGCTATGCCTTTGCTGGCACCATTACTCTGCCAGAACACGACGCACGCCGCGATACATGGATACCACCCGATCATCGACATCAGTACCACACATATTGGCGCACGGACCTCGCTCCGCTCGGAGAACGCCAAGAACAAATGCTCAAATCCTTTTTCGCTACTCAGAACCTACCTCGGTCCCGCCTCATTTTCTGGTCGAACGGCGACATTAAAGAGAACCCGATTATCCAAAAGTACCTCCTACGCTACCCCGAGTCGTTCGCGTTCCACATCGCAAACATTCCAGCCCTCGCCAAGGGCACAGCGATGGAGTCGAGC
The DNA here is from genome assembly GCA_038089855.1 of Royoungia palumana. Taxonomy (NCBI): domain Eukaryota; kingdom Fungi; phylum Basidiomycota; class Agaricomycetes; order Boletales; family Boletaceae; genus Royoungia; species Royoungia palumana. The sequence goes on from JBBPLQ010000453.1 coordinate 6,202, forward strand.
AAGCTGCTCCAGGTGAACGACAAGAAGGCATGGATTGACGGCGACCTCATCCGGCTCCTCGTCATCTGGCACTATGGTGGTATGTGGATCGACATGGACATGCTCCTCACACGCAACCTCGAGCCGCTCATCGAGCACGAGTTCGTCACGCAGTGGGACTGCTGGGGTGAATCGCGCGTTCTTTTATCCTGCCAATACATGTCTGACGCCTCCTGTCACGCTCTTTCCACTATACTCCCGTACAGGCAAACCCTATCAAGCACTCAACGGCGCACTCATGCATTTCAAACAGCGCTCGCCCTACCTCTGTGAAGCATTCCACCTCATGGCCACCTCCACAGCGCCCCGCCCATCCTCCACGGACTGGGGCGCGATTCTTTATCTCCGACTCTGGCGCCGCCTCCTCACCGCGTCGATTCCTCCCTTTAAGATCCTCCCTTTTTGTTTCAGCGATCCCCTTGCCTGCAGGCTCGATAACAGCATCCCAGACCCATTTAAGCCCGATCGTGCCGATGGACAGTGGACAGAGGGGTACAGCGTGGAGGAGGGCGGCGGGCTCGATACGGCGCTGCACAACATCTTTGCCGTACACCTACATAACCGATGGGATAAATCATTTCCACATGGTGGCTGGGTGGAGCGGTTGCTCATCCGCCGGTATGAGGAAGCGTTGGGAAAATGGTCATAGACTGTCGCATATGGCACTTTGACACACGTTCGCACACACGCACACGTTGGAGATGTTGGCGAGGGAAGGGATGTGGAGTGCGCTTGGGGAGTGGTATCGGAAATCGCACATGTGTGAGTGGTCTCCAAAAAAAACCATACTTTAGATCGTGTTGATCCGAGCGAGACACATTTCGCAGGTGCCAGTCACGGCCTCCTTGAATCTCAACCGCCGCCCACGTTCCTGCTCTCATCCTTTATTTGGTTAAATGTTTTAAGACATAAAGACACGTTCGAAGCGAGGGACTACACACCTATACGTTATGAAAATATTCTATTCTATCCTTCTAACATGTATACTTTCGGGCCATTTTGACAAAACGACGAGCAATGACACCTTTGATGACATGATGGGACATTGATTTTTTGCGATGCCGTACAACACTATATAGGTGGTGTCTTCCCAGTTCGGACTCGACACGACTGTTTCTAATCCTTTACTTGCTCTATGTAATCCAACACGACGCGGTGAGAGAGAATGGCCAAGATGAATTCTACGTAACCCGTAAGGGTAACCTCCCGGGTCCCTATGTGTATGTACCAATGGGAAGACGTTGACGTAAATCGGGATGTGCCAGTGTGAAGACAATGGTGGATGAGAACTGAGAACGATACAAATACGGCATAAAGGACTCCTTGCTGTGATTATGATAAAATCTGCCATTGTATGCGGAATTGTTTGTGATGGTATGCGTGCAATAAAGAATAAGGGAAAGAGGAGTGATTCCCAACTCCCCATTCCTCAGCTAGATTACCGAATCAGAAAACTATGTGCAACGGCCAACGCACACACAACCGAACATGCGACGAATCCAAGTGAATACCCAGATGGATCGTCTTGTGTACTCGCCGCCCAGAGCTATTCAGGAGTATAATATGTCTGCGTTTGGTAGGGAGAACAGAAATGGGAGAACTCACGTAGCCCCCAAGAATCGGCCCAAAGCAACGCGCAAGACTGACTATACTTTGCGCAGCGCCGTTGGCAAAGCCCACCGCTGCCGGCGGTGTCACTGTTCGAGAGTGACTCAGTCCAGAACCCAAACTAGCGCAAGAACATACTGTAATTGAGTAGGATAGCCACCGCTGTGTACGCAAAGGTGTTGCCACAATACCGAACCGCGCTGCATGTCTCAGCAAGTCAATAGCACGAGGAGTGACATTAATGTTTACTTACGTGCTCACAGCGAGGGCTAGTAATCAAAGAAAATCATGAGACTGTCAATACGGAAGCGACGCAAGGAAGAGACGTGCCACTCATGAGAATAAAGTTCCCGCCATCGGAGGCACTTGCGAAGACACGGTACAGGACGACAGTGAGGTAAGCTGGGATGAAGAGGAATGACCCGAGACGAAACATTGCCAAGTGCGAGAAACGGCCACGAGGAGGGCTAATTACATCATTAGGAACTTTTGTGCTTCACGGAAGAGTGTCTACGTGCCCAATATTTCTGATGGAAGGAAAAAATTAGCATCTATATGCGCAGTCCAATACATGGAGCACTCACGGATAGAGGTGGAATTGGTAGACTATTTGGAAAAGACACATTAGAGCAACTGCAAAAAAAAATCAGACACTGGGGGTCCGCATGCAAACGATATGCACTTAATTGCGAAAAGTGACTTGGATTCAGATTTAGTCCCCCAGATCCATAGTCTCTGCCTCCGCATCAGTCTCTAACCGGCCCTAAAAAGGCTCAACTCACGTGACAAGATAAGATAGAAATACTTGATCATGAGTTGTGCTATGAAGAGCTAACAGCCCATACTGGATGATAACCAAGATTGGAAGCTGAGATGCCAAGGAAGGGAGTTTTTCTGCGGTAGCGTCCGCAGCGCCAGTCTCAGTCCCATCGACACCGTTCGTGGACCCATGACGCTCAAGGATAGGAGCTAGTGTATCAGAGCGCTCAGCTTCGCGTATCTGTGCATCCAACACAGCGGTTGGCATCCGAACACCAGCATGAGCAAAGATACTCGGACCAGTTGTAGAAGACCGGCGGGAAAGCCGGACGCTCCCTGGGATAGGTGAACCGAATGCAGATGTGCGCGAGACAGAGCGTCGCGGAATACCTCGTGCGGATGCGAAGGTACCCCTCGATGAACGACGACCATATTGCGACGGAAGTGCCACAGGATCAATGCTCCGCGAGTCTGGCCTTCCTCGAGCTGTCCCATGGACATCTTGCCCTTCAGTATCCTCTTCGCCATCTAATTCTCCCTGCTCCTCGTCTGAAAGCATACCGGAATCCAAATCGTACTGCTCCTCGGTATCGACGTTCATTGCTGCAGCAACCCACAGGTCTGCAATGTTCGTCACTGCGTTTTCGTTCGCCATAAGTAGCCGCTGCGTGAAATTGAGTTCGGAGCCATCATAAGAAGATGGGTTGCCATCTGCGTAGGCGCTTCGGCGGCTCCTCAACGTATTCGCCATACTGCGACGGGGTGTGACAGTATTCGCTAGTCGATGTCTCTGATTGCCACCGTAACCATATGCGGATCCGTTTGCTCGGCTCAATCGATCCCTGTTTATGAGCGGGGATGAGATCAAAGGGACAGATGGTGTAGTAGAAATCTCTGTAGGGTGAATGACCGATGAACTTGATCCAGTATACACCGAGAATGTACTCGAAATTTTCCGCTTAAGAGTGCTGAACAATCCTATGGGCTGTTCTTCTTCGAAGGGTACGTTTACGTTCTCCTCTTCATCTTCTTCGGGTATTGGTAGAGGTTGGTTTCCAACTTTCTCTAGAAGACGAATGGCACCTTCCCTTGGCCCCCCATCGCGACCAAGGAAAAGGGACAGGAACGAGCCTGCAGGGAAGTCAGCAGAGCAACGTGGGAGAGCTAAGGGGCGTACCGATCAGCGTAATGCTGCCAGCAACAGCACACGGCAAGAAGTATGGGTAATCCACGAAAAACTGGATAGAATCAAATGCCTGTGGCCATTTTTCCGCTGGCCGCTCGACTGAAATATAGGTTTGAGTGGCCGCAATGGACAACAGTTATGAAGTGACGTACATGCTCCTCCAACGATGGCGCCAGCAACACCACCAAAGCCCCAACAAAAACTAGAGGGAAAGGCATTAGAAATTATCTGAAATACCGATGTAGGTTGTGATTACCCCATAATGGCATATGCTCTGCCTTCGTTGGTGGCGTCGGTTACGGTGGCAATGCACCCACGAGCCACACCGACTGCGCCTGCAAAGATACCTTGAAGGAGTCGGACAACGAGAGCCTGGCGGAACGAAGTGCAAGTGCCGAAGACGGAAACGGTGACCGCACTTCCAAACAAGGAGAGGAATAGGACCATCCGAGGACCGTGCTTATCGGCCACAGTAGCCTTAGAAAGGGATGTTCAAATCAACCAAGGTGAAATGGCATCGAAAATGGTGCACGCATACCCATAGCAGAGATGTGAGAAATTGAGTGAGAAAGAATGCGGCAACTACAGGGCGGGGTAAGGTAATGTCCAACAATGAGACAAGATGCGATCAGACCTAGGATGCCTGTATAGAAGGCAATATCGGATTCTTCTTGAAATTCATTGAACCCTAAGAGGACTCAGCGGAGTCACACGATACGATCCCAGGCGAAGCCATACCTTTGACCATGAAGAGCAAAAACGGCATTGACACATTTGCGGACAAGAACTCCCCCAGCATGGTCTGTACGACTCTGAGAATCGTTATGGAACCGGGCGAGCACGCACTTACGATGGACAACACAATCATAGATAATACTGGCAGCGGGGTCGAATCTGGCTCCCGGGCGTGCAAGGCGCTGGGAATGGGTGGTCGGTCCGATGTTTGAGACTTTGCACCCAGTTCTTCATCCTGATTCAACAACCTGGACATGATATTTGGCCGCACCCAGGACGTTGCGCGCCGCTGTTGACCATGGTTACAGTTGCCCGATATCTCGCCGTCTTGTTGCATTCCTGGCGCGTTGGGGACACCAAACGAACGTGTTGATGGCGAGGAAATGTGAAGTTGGCCTGCGCGAGGCAGCTGCCTGGGTGCGCGTACATCGAGCTTTCGAGCCATCGTCGTAGTTAAATATGATGTATGCCTGCGATTGGCGCTTCTACAGCAGATGGCTTATGTAATTTGACGCCGGCCGAGGCGACCCATTCGCAGAAATCGCTATCGCTGGTATCTCGCGGCCCAGCTAAATAAATTTTGGAGTAACCGACAGTTGAATCCGCCCAATTGCGCCAGATTGACAACAGGAATTTCTCACTCCACTTCCGCAAGAAAGCGGGTCGACCGTCGTACTACAGCCGCCGCGCAAAATTCGCGCACCATCCACATCGATCTAATTCATTCGCCGTTCCTGAAAAAAGATATCGGCAGTTTGATCAGACGATGGTGTGATAGTTCCAACTGTGTACAGCTCAGGGGATCAAGAGCTTCAGGGGATTAAGAGCATACGTCGTCGATTTTCCTATTGGCCAAGACACTGCGTACACAACACATCCCCGTCAGTTATTCGTTATGGTTACCATGAACCATCCGGTCCGACACTAATGCAGAGTTGCATTGTCATCCAGAGGCATGCAGGAGTGACCACTGGAAACTAGCGTGACATCCATAGCAAACGTGGGGGAAACTTTAAGAGTAGGCTCCAATCCTTCTTGGTCTACCTAGTCCGATGAACGAGTTATATAAAGCGCAATAGTAAATTATTAGTAATGGAAGCGGGCGAATTAAATAGATCTATCGACCATTTTGTGCGTCGCCCCGAGTTCATTAGGGATCAAGTGGATCACACAGGATCGAGTAGCCAAAGATAATATGAGTACGAACTCCGTTCTGAGCAGACGAATCGTGCTCGCAGGGAGCCAAAGAGTCAAATAATGCAGGCAAGGGGGACCCGCGTGAGCCATACCACTGTCGCGAGCCCTCATGAGGGCATCACAAAGACGTAGTCAATGCAAAATACTGGCTCGGCTGGCAGGTCCTCGCCAACGCTACAAAGTTTGAATTGTCATTCTCCACAAAAACGGTATGCTCGAAGATTATGCCAAGGATCTCCGAGATGCCAAACGGCCAAACTCAGCCATTTAAGTCAGATCGAGCTGGCGAAGGTCAACTAGCACTCTAGCGTGTGCCAGCTTGAATTGATGCAAGCCGGTGGCAGTGCACTTTTTCTCGGCGCAAGTCTCTCACAGGTGAACATCTGACCAAAGTGGGAGCCATGAATATACCAGGGCTTGTTGACACGATTACTCTCAGCGCATAAAAGCCCAGTTCCCATGTCGCTAGGTAAACGACCACTACCTCGAAACGTCTATGTTGCGCACATACCTGGTCTTGATCTCATCCTTGGTTGCGCTTGTTATTGCCCAAGGTAGCTTGCAATGCCCTTCGGGTGAAATCGTCTGTTGTAACAAGGTACAAAACGTGAGTTACCCCGTACCCATTTCCCTTCAACAATGATCTTACTCAGGGCAGGCGTACGACGTCCCTAATATTCCGGCCACGACTGGTTTGTCTCCTGCAAGTGCGGCCAACCTTGGGCTGGTCGGTTCCACTTGCACAACGCTCACCGTGATTGGGCTCCCGTCTGGAAAGACTTGTGCAACAAGCCAATTGCCGGTGTGTTGCACGGACAATAACTATGTATGCTCGCTTTGCCATTGTCCCGTTGGACACTCCTCACCGACTAACTTTGCACTATGCAGAATGGAACTGTTAGCCTGGGATGTGGTTACATCAATAATGGCCCTCTATTAGCCATTTAGGGTCTCGAGACGGTTGTGTGCTTCATACACCTTTTACTTCCGGGACATCCATTTCGATGCATCTGTTTTTATTCCTAAGTATGCTAGGCGCGAGATTCAATCAGTTTTTTCCCGAATGGGTGCTTGGCTGAGCTCCGCACCGTAATCTATTGACTTGAGGCACGTGCCGACGTCCATATTGCAATCATCATATTCCAGGCTCGTAGATGTGGAAACGTTAGCTTATTGGAGGTACGTCATTTCTGTTCAAGCTTGGATTTGGTTAATGTGGTTGTTCCTCAATGACGGTAAGCGGGGTGTTGTTGATATCATCTAAAACTACGTTTCTTTCGTTGGCCGCAACTCCTAGATGTCGTCAAGATCTTCATGAAATTTGGGATGGTGTCTTACTGACGTGCGCTGCCGAGTCGGTTGGATTTGCATCCTGGCCGGGGAAATCACGGTCAATTGTCCGACGAGATATCATTTGTTAGCTACTGATCGCCGCACGACTTGTGAGTGGTTTCGACCAGTCTCCTTTGCAATGCTTAGTCCCGCGTAGTGAAACTCGAATCCTGCTGCTCACTTTTGAAGCTAACTAGTTCTCGCTCGCAGTTATAACATGGTGTCAACATGCGTCACGATATCATATCCTGTCTTCCCTCCCGTCTATCTCCTGGACAACTATCACTGTCGCTTCTTTACCATACTGTCTGTCATTACAAGATGTCCCTCATTTCTTCCACCTCCCCATCCGCGACTACAACCATCCTCCTTCCCGACCTCATCTCACATTGCACATTTGACTTCCACATTAACCGGAACCACAAGCTTGTCTCCGTGGAGTCCAAGCGCTGGTTGTTCAACGGCGACCCCGACCTCGATGATGGTTCTCGTCGTGCCTTTCACGATCTCAAAGGCGGGAAACTGACTGCCATGTGCTATCCAAACGTCGGTTACCCGCAACTCCGCGTCTGCGCCGATTTTCTCAATTGGCTGTTCCACCTCGACAACCTATCGGACGATATGACCGATCGCGGTATCGACAAAGTTGCAAACGTTGTCATGAACTCTATGTATCACGCACACACGTACCGTTCACCAGCGCGTCTCAGTCGGATGACGAAAGAGTACGTATTTCCTTGTTTTGTCGTCGAACGTTTTGAATCAACATACATCCCGCTGTCAGCTTCTGCAAGCGGATCATCCAAACCGCCGCCCCTGGTGTGCTTCAGCGCTTCCAGGAGACGATGGATTTGTTCTTCCAAGCGATCCACCAGCAAGCGCGCGACCGCGACAACGGCAACATACCTGATCTCGAATCATACATTGCTCTTCGCCGCGACACGAGCGGATGCAAGCCATGCTGGGCACTCATCGAATACGCCCACCACCTGCATATTCCCGATGACGTTATGAACCATCCCATCATACAGGACCTCGGGGAAGCCGCCAATGATCTTGTCACGTGGTCCAACGTGAGTATCTCGTTTCGGTCGAACCACTGTTCGGAACTCAACGTTCAACAACAACGCGGGCACACTGACAGGATATTTTCTCGTACGACGTCGAGCAATCCAAAGGCCACACCCACAATATGATTGATGTGATCATGCACGAGCAAGGATTGGGATTGCAGGCCGCCATTAACGTCGTGGGCGATTTCTGCAAGCGCGCCATCGATCGATTCGTATGCGACCGCGCTCGTCTGCCCTCATGGAGCCCTGCGATCGACTATCAAGTGCGCATGTACGTCGACGGCCTCGCGGACTGGATCGTGGGAAGCTTGCACTGGTCTTTTGAGACGGAGCGGTATTTCGGCAAGGTGGGCAAGCGTGTCAAGCAAACCAGACTCGTCACGTTGCGTCCCAAGGCTGTTCGGACAATAGGATCAATCGTGCCTGTCACAATATCCCCGTCGGCCCTGCTCGGGGAACGTCGTGCTCCGTGATGCCACGTTGCCGATGGTGAGTGACTCGCGCTGTCTGCACGGCGCTACAACCAATCAACGTGCTTCCCCTGGCAGGGATGGCAGACTATGGATTATGTACGCACGGATCAACTCATCTATCAGCACGTGGACTGCATTTTATACCCCTCGGACTTTGACTTGTCTCGTGCTCGCTTCTCTCATATAGCACGGACTGACGTGTGTCAGGTAGACTCTGTGTACATACAGCATTCATGTCTGGAAGCCTAATTTTTTTTCCCGTGTCTGCACATATCACATCGTCAAATTCACAATCCATAGTTTTGAGTGAGGTTACCTATAAGTCAGCGGAGAACGAAAGTCCCCATCCTAAGTGTCTGTCATTCAATCTGGGCTATAATTTTTTACCCCAATGCTCATTGCATCAGTTTGGATGAGGCAATGATCAAGGTCAGAAGCTTAGTCAAATTTATTGAAGAATAACATTACAGCTCGAGTCTACATGCTTGTCAAAAGTGGGACTTCTGTCTCGAAAAGATCGCAAATGAAACTAGAGCTTGAAACAAAAAGGATGAATGAAGCCTGAGCGCAGTTAACACACCAGTTCTGACTGACTCCCACACCAGGCTATATGTAGTATGTAAGTGGGGTCAATTGGCCTGCGCTGACTCGGTGATGACGCAAAGTGCGTACATACTGTATGTAATACTTATTACTTATTGCAAGCGTCAAAATGAAATGAACGAAAACAATAGGCAAAACAATAGCAAGTTTGATCTGCCGCAGGGACGCTTCCGTCAGGGACCGTCGTCCGTCATTGGCTGTATCTCCGCTTCGAAAGGACTCCCATCCTTGTCATCAAACCGCACGCCCCTCAGCCTCCATCGTTGCCGCCACTTATTGATAAAGTAAGCATGCTCCGCCACCTTTGCCAACGTACCAGTATTTCGAATCCGGATCTGTGAAAGCTGTGGCAAATTTGATTCTTCGATCTGACACATAAGGTCCTCGAGCGGCTTCATGATATAGGCGACGAATATCTGGGGGGGAACGCCCACATGATCTTCGCTAATGGGGAAAATGCCAATGCGCTTGAGAGAGGGGTGATAAAGATTGTCGAGATGTTGGTGTGGAAAGATGGTGATAAACGTTTCGAGATTGGGGCATTTGGCAATGATTTCGGGCAATAGCGGGGTATAAGCGACGGTCCTTACGATGCGAATCTTATGTCCGTGTGTTCGTAGAAAATCGGGACTAAACGGGGAAAAGCCTTCGAGGCGGTCCAGGCGAGGTAATTGATCAGGTGACTTGGAGAGCATGAGAAGGAGGGTATTGAGAGGAACGTTGCCAAGGGAGGCGTGTGAGAACGAGGGGCTGTCTCCTAAAATCAGGGTCCTCAGGTTGGGCAAAATAAGGTGCTCCTGACGGGGCTTCTCTGGAAAGGAGCCGTATATGTTGGCAAGGGTGAGGGTGCGAAGACCGCGCAACTCCCGCAGGATGTCCATTAAGTCCCCCCACGCTGGACTCTCATTGCCTGTCCATTCCACCCTACGGAGCGAATGTGCTGAGGTTGTGAGGAGGGCCTGGATGATCTCCGTAGGCGTCTGTATGGATGGGAGGATGGTCTGCGCACCCGGTGTTAGCGACATGTAGAAATTGCTACTAACGAAGATCTCGAGGTCGGGGGTGCACCGTAAGAGACGTGCGACATGTCTCGCATCTTCTTTGTGCGGATTATGGAGCTGGACGTCCACGCGGCGGGTCAATGAACCGAGTGCGCGAACGCCATCAGTAGCCTTGCTTTGCTCGAGGCGATCGGCAAAGACGACGACTTGCTTTGGGCAAGTGAGACAGATGTGCTCGTGAATAAGCTCTAATACGATCAAATACCAGTCTTTGCAAACCAGCAGAAGTGCTGATCGAGTGGAAGGTAACATTTTCCAGTAGAGATCTGCTCCGCGGGTCTCGGAGAATGGATCGAGGCGGTCAGAGAGCAGCACACCGGGAACCTGGATAAGCAACGAGAAGATGTGTCTCCAGACTTCGACTGGTAGTGGAATCATGATATATAAGAGTGTGCTAAAGGTCTATAAGTGATATCGCCCCACACTGGCAAGCCGTGAGCATTAACTCACCCAAACTGAGGAGAATATTTGAGCAAGAAGTTGGGTATCGAACGTAGGAAAAACAGACCACAGGAGAAGCTGAAAATACTGCAAGAAGGGGTAGAGAACGAAGGTCGCGCAAGTGAGTGTACGGGAGCGTACAGACTACATGTGTATATCAAGTCAAGGCCATTTATAGCATTAGCAACCCCGTTAACCAAACTACGTTGGAACTTCCGACGACCTTGCCGGGTAAAGGCACCGAATCTTATTTGCACAATGACCAAGAGAAAAGCCCGTCCACAAACTGCGTCTACCGCAAAAAAGATCAAAGTTCAGTACGGATCGCTCGACAACCTGCCATGGAAATCGATCCCGAGGCCTGTCGACACAGGCCTGGATGGTGATGACGGTATTCTCGAGCTGGAGGAGGTCGACAACATCGAGGTTGTCTACGAGGAGGGACACGGTGGAAAAGTCATCAAGTTTAACGTTCGTTCGTCTTCCATGATGCTGGGTTCTGTCTGACATGTACTAGGTTCTGCAATTGCCATATAAAACTGTAGTCGAGGAGCCTCCAGCCGTGGATTCTGACCTCGTCAGCTCAACGAAATCATCAAAAGACAATCCGCTACAGTCCGGTGTTTCGTTTGATGGTGGGAGCCCTTGTATTCCTTCGTGTGATCCCTTCTCATTTCGAGTCATCTCTATCACAGATTCACTCTTACCGAAATGGCGTTCTTTCAAATTACAACCTCACCTCCTACGGGTGTTACACAAAAAGGGATTTACTTCCCCTACTCCAATCCAGTCGCAAGCGCTCCCATTTGCGCTCTCTGGTCGGGATGTCATTGGCGTGGCAGAAACGGTATTTATCATGCACTGTTCGGCGTACTAATCCCGCTACAGCTATGATACGTAGGGCTCAGGGAAAACGCTTGCATATGGACTACCTATTCTTCATCGCATCCTCTCACACCCAAGGCATCCCAATGAAAAACGTAATCTCCAGGCTCTGATTCTCGCTCCCACCCGGGAACTCGCGCTGCAAGTCTCGGATCATCTCACTGCATTTTCCAGGTCTATTGATACCGCGGTCAAGGAAGAACCCGAAGAACCGGACCTATCCAAGGTTCAGGGCGTTACGAAGGGAAAGGCGCCAGATCACAAGAGCTGCAATGACCCTTCGTTACCCTTAATCAGCATTGGGGTTCTAGTCGGAGGGATGTCGGCCCAAAAACAACGTCGAATTCTCGACCGCGGGGTCGACGTGCTGATCGCAACACCCGGGAGGTTATGGGATACTCTTGAAGAGGTGAATCTGCGATGGTCAAGCCTATCCGTTGCGTTCACACACAGACGTGACCCTGCCGTTCTAGGATGAAGTTCTTGCACAACAATTTCGGAGTCTCAAATTTCTCGTGTTGGATGAAGCAGACCGCATGATCGAAGTTGGTCATTTTGCCGAGATGGACAAGATTCTCCGTCTCACAGTTCGCCAATCAAAGTAGGACAACCTACTTTATTCAGAGTGGCGCCGCTGACACCGTGGATTAAGTCAAGATGAAATAGAGATAGATCCAAATGTTCCCGAAGCAAAAACAGGTTCAACCGAAGAGCTACAAACTTTTGTATTTTCTGCGACGCTGAGTAAGGACCTCCAACGAAACCTGCAGCGACGTTTCAGACCTATTTCTGGAAAAAGGGGTGTTTTCAAGCCGCCTAGCACCCTTGGTCAGTTACCATTCGCGATCCAGTTGGGTTACAACAGTCATTCTAACGTTTTCCAGACGATCTCCTTACTCGGCTAGACTTCCGGGACTCTGAGCCTGAAGTCATTGACATTAGTCCGGATGGCGGGGTTGTTTCCACGCTTCAAGAGAGTAGAATTGAGTGCCTCCCATCGGAAAAGGTCAGTACCACACGCACACTTTTTCAAGTATCCGAATTCGTGGTTTCATTAGGATGCATATCTATATTACTTCTTACTCCGATATCCTGGTCGCTCCCTCGTTTTTGTGTCGGCCATAGACGGCATTAGACGTCTCACACCCCTTTTGGAGCTTCTCAATCAGCGGGTATTCCCATTGCATTCACAACTCGAGCAGCGTCAGCGCCTCAAGAACCTTGATAGGTATTTTGTTTGATACGGATATATCATTACTATGCTACAACCAATTATGGCAGGTTCAAGGCGACTTCGAACGGCATTCTCCTCGCAACCGATATCGCAGCGCGAGGGCTGGACATTCCAGCGGTCGAGCACGTCATACACTACCAGGTTCCACGTTCTGCGGATGTTTTCATACACCGAAACGGTCGAACTGCGCGCGCGATGCAGAGTGGCTTCAGTCTACTCATGTGCTCGCCAGACGAGAGGAGGATCGTAAGAGCATTGTTCTCCAGTCTAGGTCGAAGTAGGTGGATCTTAGCCTTTCAAAGGGTCTGTTTTCACCCAGCGTCTGTTTTTTGTGCGATTATTTTAGAAGACACGGATATACCACAGCTCTCAGTCGAGCTGACGTTGCTGGATCATCTCAAGGAACGAATACGAGTCGCCCGACAGATTGATGCTCAGCAGCACCGCATCAAAAAGCAAAATCACGAACGCAACTGGCTGAAGGAAACAGCAGAGGCAATGGAGATTGAACTCGATTCGGACTTGGCAAGGCAAGCATTGCTCATGCCAGCAAATGATTAGAATGACTGACGCTCTATCAGTGCCTCTGAAGACGACCGTGGGTCAACGAAATACCAAAGGAAACAGGCCAGTATGCAGACGGCAGCTCTGAAAACGAAATTAAAGGAGTTACTCTCACGGCCATTGATCGCCAGAGGAGTATCTACCCGATATATCACATCGGGGAGTCGGCCCATCGCGGACGACATCGTTGCTGGGACAGGCGAGTCACGTTGCCGCCTGGACTGATACCTAAGACTAACCCGGATGAATTAGTGCACGAGAGTATGTTGGGATTGACAAGAACAGACGCCGTGAGCGATCTCGCTGGGGTCCATCTGATCAAGGGACCAGTGGATGCGAAGCGAGAACAACACGATGAGGAAGAATGGGCTGGGATAGGATCATAATTCTGGACATACTTCCTGTCCTCAACAGAAGTCGCCTTGATTCACGGACAAGGTGTAAACTAGGAAACCGAACGGGACGAAGCGCTTTAGATTGGACCTCGGCCTTGTTCTCAGACGTTTGTCAGTAGTTGCTGTGGGTACGGGGATGTTCAAATATCAATGCCACTGTCCATATGTTACTTTTAGCAAGGAGCGATATAGGTAAGCCAGTGCGACATCTGCCCCAGAATTGAAGAACTCGAAGTCAGTACTGTGATAGTCGAATCAAACCTCTCGGCGATAAGTAGGATTCATGCATGCTTCAACAGTTTTTCATACGTACGGCGCGGGCAGGTAATCGAAAGCATATTCGGATGTGATTTGGTGGGCACACATTGGCGGTTAAGCATGAGCTTGGGTACTGAACTTATGAAAATCCAGCTTTTTACGAGCCCGTAGGCTGCGTCCACACGGAGCTCTCGGCGAAGTGGCGTCCGACACATATACGTCCACTGAAGCCAAATGCAAGGTGGCCGATAGTATCTGATTTGAGGGAGCCATCGTCGTCAAACCAGCGTTCAGTAATGAAAAGCGACCGGGTCGGGTGCCTTGTTTCATCATGGGCCATAGCCGTATCGTGAAACTTGACGATTGGGATCTACGCATGTTCGGAAAAGTACTACTGACCACACGTTTGGTACAAGCACGGCACCTGCGAGGCAGAACTCAGTTTAGCTCGTTTGATTTCCCAGGAAAGTCACACCCTTTGGAATGCGAAATCCATTATATGCTACTTCTTCCACAGCTATGCGAGTCAACTCTGTAGGTTGATCGCATCAGTAACAATTATCAGCAACTTGAAAGGCATAGGATCACTCGCACATCGGTATTAGTACCGCAGTGGTTTCCCGACAAACAGCGTTTATATAGGGCAACAAGAGACGATCTTCTACTATGGATAATCGGACTCTCCCGACAACGGTATCGTTCTGTGTTTGAGCCTTCTCCTGTGCTGCTGGACTTAGCGTGGTTACCGGGGAAAATGTTATCAAGATCGTGTGGGACTGAACATCGTTAGTATGAACTTAAGTACGAAATCGCCACAAATATGTGGTTTCTCTTACCATCTTTGCAGCTGCTAGGAAATGCAGATGAAGGGGTAAGAAGAAACGTTATAAAACGATATCCACCCCAAAATGCGGTCGCACAGGCGTCCATAAGTGTTCTCATCCATATCTCACGCTGTTCCTTTCCTTTCTCTTTCATGTCCAGCAGTGCATCATGCACCGTGGACGTTGATTCTCTATGGCTCCACTTCACGGAATGTTGAATGTGAGCATAAGGATGAGCGCATTGAGACTTCACAAACCTTTGCAACGTATAATCAGATGCCGTTTCGACATAGCGCGTCGGGCATGCTTGCGCGCAATCGCCATCCCTGTGCTGGAAGGCTCATGAAATGACGGTATAGAGTCAAGAAAGACATGTGATCGACTCACACATTGGAAAGGCCTCAACCATGATTGTAGTTGCTGGGTGCATTACGGCCGTCGCAATCTCTTGCTCCTTGGTAATGATCTTGAAGAGATGGTATGGTGGGTCATAATAATATGCGCCCTGAAAAACAATCGAGGTCGTCAAATCAGCTCTCAGTGCTGCATTCGTCCCCGGACACGTGTTTATCAAGTTGTGCTGGGTTCATGAATAACCCTCGAAGGAGTTTACCTGTCTTAACATGCTGAAGTACACAGATCTTACTGCCGCCTTGGATCCAAAGGTTCGGTGAAAAAGGCGGTGGTGGAGCTGCCATGGCATCCTACTAGTAGCCATGTTGAAATCTATTCCACAATTAAATAGATCGTCAAGATCATCCTCAAATGGCGTAAGCCTGAGCAATGAGACGCACAGTTCGTTGGTGAAGTAACGTCGGTCCGACCCGTTTGGAAAATGAAGCAACTCCCGTGCGATCCCTTCCGAGCTAATGATGATGGTCTCCTTGCTCAAAAGGCCTGGGTATATGATTTTACCTACGACAGTCAATGTGGAAGATGTATTTCGGGTTCGCTGCATGCATTCCTTACCATACGTCTTTTCTAATTCGCGGTAGGTCAACCAAGGCGCTTAAATGTTGATTCCGATGACATTTCCGACCCACGGCAAAGTGGTAGTGGGGGAAAGAATCTCGAACTCCCTGGTAAAAACTGTCCCCCAAGGTAGATTATCGAGATGCGCCCGAAGGCAGTGCATGCGGCAGCTGAAGCATCCATGATGAGAGATAAGAACGGCAGTGGATCCATGGATAAGGTGGCTCCTCCTTCATTTTATAGACCATCCTCTTTCCGAGACACCTCAAAGGTAGTCAACCAG
>JBBPLQ010000454.1:0-22097 GCA_038089855.1 Royoungia palumana
GCCTTTATCTTCGAAGATATTCTCTGCCAGTGGGGCCCACTCTCTGAAATCGTCACTGACAACAGCCCCGCCTTCATCCAAGCATTAACTGTCCTTGCCAACCGGTATAGTATCCGGCACATCCGCATCTCCTCCTACAACTCCCAGGCCAATGGGATCATCGAAAGATGCCATCTCAATGTCTGGGAGGCCATCATCAAAACTTCCCAGGGGGGGGAGACTTGCTGGCATCTTGCTGCTCACTTGGTCTTTTGGGCCAAGCGTGTTACCATTCTCCGATTGACCAGTTTGTCTCTGTATTTCATGGTACATGGCATTGAGCCACTATTTCCATTTGACATTGCTGAGGCCACATTCCTTGTTCCTCCCCCAGATACTGATCCTTTATCTCTGGTCAGACTGATCACTTGGCGAGCCCAACAGCTCCAAAAGTGTCAGGAAGACTTGGACATGATCTGGGAATGGGTCTGAAAGGCCCGTTTTGAATCCATCAAGCACTTTGAGGCTTCCATCAAGAACTGGATCCGAGACTTCAATTTCTGTCTGGGAAGCCTCATACTAGTCCAGAATTCCTGAGTTGAGAAGGAGCTCAACCGGAAGATGAAGCCGAGGTATCTCAGGCCAATGGTGGTCCTTCTCCAGACTACCAGAGGTTCCTACATCTTGGCGGAGTTGGATGGTGCAACCTCTCGGCTCCAATATGCCGCCTTCCATCTCATCCCCTATTATACTTGTTCCTGCTCATCTGTTCCCATTACTGATCTTACCGGCTTAGATGACAACGAACTAGACAAGTTTGCCAGTGAGGATGTAGATGAACCTGAGGACGGGGAATCGTCGGACTATGGTCCAGATGAGTAACCCAGACCGGTGCCAATTAGTCCGGACAATAATATTTAGATTTCCATCTCTCCGTTTTACCCCAGGATTCGACCGACTGGTGATATCCATCCCTCTCATCTCCAAAAATAAACAGAAAAACATCACTAAAAATATGAATAGAATCCGTCCCTCTGAATATGATCATCCATATGTTTTCCTCTGTTTCTTTTTCTTTTGTCTCCATGTCCTGTATGTGACCGTTCCTATGTATTCTCCTTTCACCTTCAAATGTGCTCTGGACACGGCACACCTTGCGAAACACACAAAAATAATTCATCACTGAAACAGTCCACCGATGTCCGAGGATCTCCAGTAGGGGTAGAAGACAAAAGACTGACCGATGAAACAAAGCCGAGTAGTACCTCGTGTCAGGGAGTTTCCTCCTGGGACGACCAGTAGTAATAGAAGTGAAAAGCCAATTGATGAAAACAAGTTGGGTGGAAGCCCACAAATGCTCCGGACCCGATCTGGTTTCTTAGACTATTTCTGGTTCTTTTCTCTTTTCTTTTCATTCTCACTTTGTGATTTCAGACATATTTTTACATTTCTTTGGATATCTACATGTTATACTATGTGTCCAGACTCAGATACCTGCCTCCTCAGCCTCCACGACCAAGTCTCCCATCTCAGCCATCACCTCCAAATGTTTGACCTCCAGGGCCTTGATGTTGGCCCAAATCTGGTAGAGTCGAGCATGGATGGCACTCATCCAGAGTACAAGGTGGCCTTGATGTGTTGACAGCCGGCTGGGCTTCTTCAGACTGGCCTTCCCTTTCCCTTTGGTCTTCACTACAACCGGAGTCTCTTCTGCCACCTCCCCCTCAGCGCTCTCAGACTCCCAGTCGGTCGTGGTAGCTGCAGGCTTACTAGGACCAGCCCTTGCGTTGATTTTGATCAGTTTATCTAAGGAAACATCAGCCTAGTCTCGTCGGTAGGCAAATACTTACCTTTTATTTCGATGAAGACCAACCCGGTCGGCTTCCGGATGGCTCCCCTTGACTTCGCCATGCTGCAACCCACCTTGAGGCAGTTGCACCGGATGCAGGCAACTCCAGTCCCCTTCTGGCACTGGTCAACCAACTCGGTGTTGATACACCCGGTACACACCTCCTGTCCGGTCAGGGCAATGTGCACGGCCCGCTCATCCTGGACTCAGGTAGCCTTCTTGCGGAGTACTAATACCTCCACCTTGGAATCTTCATCGTCCCTCTCGAATCGACCTCACTAGGAAGGATTTAGCTGCAGTATTAGGACAGACCAGTTGGGTACTCACCTTCACTCCAGAGGATGAGAGAGACAGTGCGTCCACCGACACAGACCTAGCCTCCACCACAGCTACGTCTGGGGCCACCGCCATCTCCACCTCCACTGTTGAATCTTGTATCGCTGGCATTGTTGTGCTTGAACGGGCTTGCTCGGTCGCTTCGAACTGTTCTGACCATTCTGTGCTGACCTTCTCCATGTCCACTATTCTCTTCATGACTTCATTGTCGAGCTCTGTGTCCAAGCCAACGGCTTCGGCACCCTTATGTGCAGTTTCCCACTCATCCTGCCTGAGTCAACAAAGTCAACAGAGGGACATCGGACCACTCACCATTGCCTCCCCAAAAGTCCTCATCCAGATCTTGATGTCTTCTTCCAACTCCTCCTGATTGTCCAGCATTGTTTCGATTTTGTCCAACATGCGGTTGGTTGCATCCCAGAAACGCTTCCGGATTGGGGCCCAGTACTTGTCGAGGCATGAGCGGAATTGTTGGGGAGGTGCCATGCTGAGAGTGGATGATGAAAGTTAGGAAGAGAGAGAGGAAGGACCACCAGCCAACACTTTATGCCATGTACCATGAAATGTCTGACCACTACTTCCTGCGATCACGTGACCTGACTGGAGACAGTCAGAAGCTAAGTCCCCCATGGATGTAGAGATTGGTATGCCTCTACATGTATATCTCGGTCCCATGCGTGTGCTACTTGTTGGGACATCCTTCCATAGCTGTTCCCTTCCATTCCTGAGACTTCCGGTCAGTTTCCGAAGGACCGGTCAACAGTCCGGATGCCCGGGCTGCCTGGACTACCAACGGACCAGTCGGACTCAACTTGTGTCGCTCCGGAAATACTTTACTACTGATTGTTGGGTCATATACACTTTGGTTCATTTCGAGTTACATATATCCGTATGTTCCCGGTATGTTTCCCTTCACATTACGATACTTTTGTTTCTTAGGTCCCAATACCCTGAGTGATCGGTCATATCAGACCTGTAATGGGACTCAGGCGCACCACCCTTCAAGGGTTGGTTTTCATGTGATCCCGTCCCTTCTTACATTCCATTCCGTATGTTTAGAATCATTTCCAGTACTTAGTTTCTGTCTAGGCATACCTGGACTTATAAAATCATGTACCTACCTTCCGGAAATGATAGCTCCCGTTGAGCTCACATCATACATCATCAGGGCCGTTCCCCATCATTTTTTCCATTGTTGTCCACCATCCCCTGTCCCCTGTCATTTCCAATCATCTTTACCGCCTTTCCCAACCGAACTGCTGGTCGGACATCATCTTTCTCATTGACCGGCCCTGGACCAGCCTCGTTTTATCGCCCGGACTTGCCTTAGACTGGTTGGTCAGTGCTCGGACTTCATTCAGGACTTAACCCAGACACCAGAGTCCCTTTGGGGCGAACATATTCGCCTCCCCCTACTATTAGACACTCCCAGGTGGCCAGGATTCAAAGGTAGGAATACCTTGCAAGTCCACTCACCCACCTTTTAGTCTTTTCAATGTATAACACCCCCTGATGTATCAGTCGATAGCTTGAGCGATCCCTCGGCAGCCTTTGAGTGTACTGAGCTCATTCGATTTAACAGTCTCAGTCACAAAGAAAAACTACAACTGGTTGAAAATGTCATGTGTGAATTCAATCTATATGACAACAAAGAACAGAGCCGTGCCTTCAAGCTAGTGGCTGACCACTACGTCAATGCTACAACCAGTCAGACACAATTGTTGATCACCAGGATAGGAGGGTCCAGAAAGAGTCATGTCATAAATGCCATAGTCACCCTCTTCGCTCAGTGTGGATCAAGTAACAAGCTACTTCTTAGTGCACCAACAGGCAATGCTGCTGTTTTGATTGGAGGATATACAATCCATGCACTTACTTTTCTGATGTGCAGACAATCATCATCACAACAGCATGAATTGGAGGCAATTTGGAAGGATGTGGAGTACCTCATCCTCGATGAAATTTCTATGGTCTCTGCTGAATTGCTTGGACAGATATCAGAGCCAATATCCTCTGCGAAAAAAGAATGTGGAGATCAAGGTGATAATCCCTTCGGTGGAATCAATGTTATTTTTGCAGGTGATCTGGGTCAGCTGCAGCCTGTTAATGGCACCGTGTTGTATTCACACACATTAACAGAATGTCCGGGCATGAATGTCAAACACTCAAAGAAAGGGCAGTATGCACTATTCGGGCAGCTATTTGGTGCCAGCTCACTCATGTCGTTGAATTGCAAAAAAACCAATGAGCCATACAAGATCCATTGTTTGTGGACTTGCTGAACCGCATACGTTCTGGGCAAGCGAACGCTGTGTCTTTGGGCACCGCCATGTCTAATTATGAAGTTTTGAAGGGTAGACTTATGGAGACATTGTTGACTGAAAAGCCAGAAGAATACAACAGACTAAAAGATGCTCCAGTGATTTTCAGGCATTGTCATCTCTGAGACAAACTCAATGAAATGAAAGCAAGAGACTATGCCAACCCCAGAGGTATTCCCTTTCATGTATATTATGCAGTGGATCGCATATCAAAGCAGCGCATGGAAGGTGAGAATCACGAAAAACTTTACCGCATATGCTTCACTGGAGGCTGTGATGTCTTGGGACAATTGCCTCTCATTCCCAGAATGCCTGTGATGATCACTGAAAATCTGTCTATTGGATGCAAGGTCGTTAACGGTTCTCAAGGAATACTCCGTGATATTTTGTACCAGATTGTCGCCGATATTGTCCATCACCATCCTGTAAACCGACAAGAGGCTGTCTGTGCATATGTAGAAGTCCCTGGTTCTTCTCTACATGGTCCTGAACTTCAACCCTCAGTTGTTCTTGTCTTTCCCGTCATGAATTCTTTTAGCTACTGACCTTCAACGGGCACTAGCAGTTTGAAAGTTGCCTGAACACAATTACCACTTGTTCCCGCATGGGCATTTACTGACTATAAAGTACAAGGTTGTTCCATGGACATGGTATTGTTGATTTAACAAGTGCGAGAGAAATCCAGAATGCGTATGTCATGTTGTCTCATGCAAAGAGTCTTTCTCAATTAGCTGTCCTCAGGTGGTTTTCATCTTCTTGTGCATTTGGCTGTCTGCAGGAAGACCTACAATCTGAGTTAGTCCATTTACACGACCTGGATACTGTCACCCATGCACACTTTGAATGTTCTCGCAATGATCTTGAAAAATAGACTATCATGACCATGATTGGTTTTTGGCACCTTCTGTGGCTGCCATGCCAATCAACAACAGACCTCCCTTTTCAAATTCAATGGTGTACTCCTTTTTTTTCTTCTCTCACCTTCTCCTGTACTTCTCCACAACCTCTCCCATGTCATGTCATACCTTGCCAACTCCTCGTCATCCCTTATTTATAAGAAGTGGGGCAACAACTTGCCGGACCTGATTGAAGCATACAGGTCCAAGGACTCATGACCTCCCTCTCCTGATCTCGGAAGCACACTTGAAAACCTCATGGACCATATCATCATGATTGATGATCCTTCTGTTCCAGACAGGCATTGTTCTAGATCCCTTGTTTACAAACCCAAAAACCCCAATGAACATGAATTATGGACCGTCGGCCTGTGGGTCCATGGTTTTGTCCATGCCATTCACTTATCCACATTCGGAAACTGGGATGGGTGTGCATTATGTGTGTTTTCACATCGCACCCATATTCAGATATCTGTAGGGATCCTCAGACAGCACACAATGCCTTCCAGACACTCACTCTTACTGGGGGAAAAACTAGAACTCCTTGGGACAAGCAATTGTCGACCCTTAATGTGATCTCCTCCTTCACTAGTTGTGTTGCACAAATACCTCTTGATCACATTTTCAGAGGAAAGCTTCAATTCGAACGGCACGTCTTCACCAAGGTATCAATTCCTTTCAATTCCTTTCAATGAACTCATGATGCATAGGCTTCAGAGTCCACTTCCCCTGTGAAACCCTCCGTTGTTGACAAAAAGGGTTGGTTAAGCAGAGTGATGGGAAAATGGGCCCTACTCCCTGCCATATCCATTTATTCACTGGCAGATGACCATCAGGTCCACAAGGGTCACGCTCTTCAGATCTCAGAGGGAGATTTCGTCGAAGTCAAGGCCGGAATGAATCTACTCGTCGACCGAGTTGGCTCAAGGGGAAAACACCTGAAGATCTTCCTTACACTACTTCACGTTGTCCGTCTGTCAGGAACGTCCTCAAACACACAGACTTCCGAAGTCTGTTCTCTCACTTCACATACAGATATCATACTCACTTCTCAGCCACAGTCGAAACGAAAATTCGAAGAGGAGATGAAGGAGACGGCTCGTGCAATCAAGAGAAGAGAATTGACGATTTGGGTCTGAATACAGAATTCGCTTTCCCCTCCTACTGTTCAGGTTGATAGCTGGCTGCCGAAAATGTACCATGTACATACTTTTCTATTAAAATCTTGACTTGGGGATCGACAAATTGATCGGTTTTCCTCTGACATACACTGGAACACCTCCTATGTCTTAGTCACCACAACTCTGACCTGTAATGTTGTGACCACCCCTTTAATAACTCATCTGACCTTCACTGACATGTGTGCTCTCGCCTTCTTACTATCAATGTGTCAAGTTCCAACATGAATAAACGATCCAGCACCAGCAGCGACCAGATGACCGAAAAGACTGCTATGAAAAAACAACGGTATGTCCATGGCACACTACCTATCAAGATGTTCACTCTTCTTTCACTTACAATGCAGCACAACCAATGATCCCGATCCCTCTCTTCTGAATCAAAGCATTGACGAGATGGGCGAAAAGACTGATGTCAAAAAACAACAGTATGTCCACTACACTACCTGTCGAGAAGTTCACCCTTCTTCTACTTGCAACACAGCACAAGCAACGACCCCAACTTATCTCTTCTGAATCAGTCTGAGATGGCAGCTGCTGTGTCAGGCAAACAAGCAAGAAAGCCACTAAAACTGTGCTGGGGAAAGCTTCCCTGATGACCATGAAGCTGACTCTTCAACATGTCATCCTGAAGCCTATCATCCCTCTCGTCAACACAAAGTACACTTCACACTACAACGAGAACCTCCAGGTGTATGTACACAACTTCTGATCGCTATTTGTCTTTTAACACATGTTCACAACTGCTGGAAGGCAAATCAACAAGATTGCCTGATTCATGAGCAAACAAGCAAGCACGTATGCATTAGAGAAACTTCCCCTCACCTCTACATGGGGTGGGTAAAGTCCCATGAATGACCATAGTAACGAGCTCTGCAATCCACACACCAACCAACCAATCCTGATTCGGATTCTGGGTCACATCACCAGCATCTGGTTCATCAAGCAAGGCGAACCTGACAGACAAGCCTCAGTCACCTTGATGCCCATTTCAGATGCTCTCTCTGACCAAGCTGCCCAGATCCTCACGGGATTCTCAGAGCCTCAATAGCGTATGTTTCCTCATATGATAACCCCATCTTCACTCATTTACACGCTTGCAGAATTCAACGAAGGAACTGTCTGCACAATCCGTGCGACTCAATTTCAAAGCAGTAGCTTTGAGCAGTCCCCTGTATGTTGTTCATTGTCCTACTTGTTTGTTTCATACGTATCTTTGCAGACACTGTTCAACGCTGTTTATGATGCCTAACTTTCACTGAAATCCAAAGCAAATATGGAAAAATACTCGACACTGGAACTCAAAAACACAATCTTATTGTCACCAAAGTCAAGCTAACCAAATACAGAACCAAGGATGTCAGTGCGGATGGGGGTTCGAGAACATTCAGCCACAGGGCTCAACTCGAATTGCAGTCCGTTTTCCTACTTTATAGCGTGCCCCCGTCTGCTGACAAAGAAGATGAGGAGAATGCACGGGATCTTGGAGAGATCAAGATTTGAATAAACTTTTGGTAATGAATCAATTTCGATTTGCATCCCCCACTTGAAAATGAATCTGTGTCATCAAGCCTTGTTCGACCTATTTCATATTGTCTCTCCTTTACTGCCAGCATCTCGGAACTGTTCCTACCCATCCTCCACTCTTTGTCTGTCACCATCTCCTAACACTTACATTTGCTCCCACTCCTATTATGAACTCCAGCTACATCCTTCACCCAGGTGGAGCAAATTCCAATTATGAAAAACCTCCCTCATACCCATGCCGAATGACATCCAAATCCCCTCCCACAGCCCTCACAACTCTGCTCAAAATGACAAACATGTACAACAATTGCTTGACACAATGAACAACAAAAGAAGATATATGGAAAATTGACAGATATCAGACGACACACCTGGTTGTAAGTACCACTCACCAGTACCAACTATCGGCCTGCTTAATTGCCATCTGACTGAGGTCGAATAAAAAGCCTGACAGGCATTACATCAAGGGACTCTACTTCGCATCTGCATGTGATGAATCGATGCTTGTCGACGTTGCATTCGACAACATGCAAGCTATCTTCGCACCTTGGATCGTCACTGGCAATCATGCACTTGGATCTGTCACTCTCACTAATACCCTCTTCCACCACTTCCCTCTTCCCAATGCATGCACCCTCCCCTTTTTATACACAGTGTTTGCTGCATCACAATCCCAAAACCTGCAAGACTTCAACCTCTGCATCAAGAGGTTGGTCCATGACAATGATCTTACATTACGTTGGAGAGGAGATATATTGATCTTGAAGCAAGTCCGGAGTACTCAATAGATCACTGATATTGTTCATGAAGACATCGGACTATGTCATGTGTTACTTACGATTGTGATTCAGGAGGGAAAACTCCGTTAATCCCCCCTCTTCCTCACTCTGTCATTCTACTAAATCGTCACATTTCAAATATCAAAATTCGTCAATCATCCCCTTTCCATGCCCGCCACCCACTGTATCAAGCATGTAGGCCACCCCTCATCAAATCAAATCATATTCCTCCCCTACTGCCTCCGCCACTGGCATGACAAATTACCATCATCTGTTTGACTTTAAATCCTGGCTTCCATTGTCCTTCGCGCAACTGACTGGGTGTATTTATCACCATGATATTCTCTGACCCGTTGTTGCCCTCAGCTCACATATTCTCCGTTTATATGCCTTCCGAGAAAGAATGCATCTATAGTTTTCTCTCTGTCATTGATCTTCTCTCCTTCAGGGGACACATGCCACTTTTTCCATAGTGAGATTCGCACCTACATCATCAAGCATCTTCGAAGCATGCTATGCGACTACATACCAAACCCCCCCTTCCTCTTATGATCCATGCACACCTGTCATGCAGTGATCTCTGGATCATTTGCACTCCTCTTTCTAGCTGGACCCAGACCTTCTACATGGTCAGCAAATGACCTTGATGTTTACATGGCACAGAACAGCACAGAACGACTTTGTACCGAACTATGTTCACAAGGATTTATCATGACTGATATCTTCCCTACTCCATATTCATCCAGCGAAATCTCCTGAGTCGTATGCATGTCCGACTCCCTTCACAAAATTGACGTCATTGTCTCCTGGTCCACCTCCCCTCTCCCTCCCATCCTCCAATTTCATTTGTCAATAGTAATGAATTATGTCTCTGTGGATACTATCTTCTCTGCATATCCCTGTTGGACTTCCCAATACCGAGCTTTTCCGAACCCTTATCTTATCCACCACCACCTCCTCACTGCCAGCACTCTCCTCACATACCAAAAATATTCTTCCCGCAGTGTCCAGCTTCAATCACCCAACCTCCTATGGGTGGGAGACCAACTTCTTCATGGTGGCGGACATAGGTGTGGGATTAGCAAAGAGTGTCCACGTTCTTCCTGCCATAACCTCAACTATGGGAATCTCCTTGCCTCTCTCCATCCCCAACGACCTCTCTGCAGTGATATCATCGATTTCCCTGTCAAAAAAGAGAGGGTTGGATGGTGGTTAAGCAATGGACGCTGTGACAGACTCCAACCTAGCCAAGCCCACATCCCTGTGATAACTCTACTGCATCCTACGTCTTCAAACCATTGATGTCTCTCAAAAGGCACTGAGGCCACTTACTTCTTTTTCTCCTCCTTGGTACCGATCCCCATGATAACTCTGCTGTGTTCTATGTCTTCAAACCATTAATGTCTCTCAAAGGCACTGAGGCCACTTACTTCTTCTTTTTCTCCTTGATACTGTACTCGTGTCCCCACAATAACTCTGCCGTGCCACTTACTTCTTTTTCTCCTCCTTGGTACTGTACTTAACCTGAGACACTCTGTTTCTAATCCCCAACACCCAATTAAGTATTTCAAGTGAAACTGCCAACTATGGACCTCTGCAAGTCCTTAAGACACCCTATATCTGAATCTTGTACGACATGACCTACTACTTAATGATGGCGTGCATAGTCGATCCCAAACAACCCTTCCATAGCAACATCGTCAATTATGCGGTTCATTCTCAACATTTTAATGCTTAAACTAGTACAAGTGATTGGCCTCAGCGGGTCCAGGATTGCCCGGAGGGGCTGTTGAATTAGGATATGGCAGGATTCGCAATAGCTGTGCCTTCCCTCAGCTTCTTTCTTGTCTCTGTAGTCAAGAGCCAGAGCTCAAGAACCCACTATAGGCCGAGAGGAGCTGCTGATGTGGTTTTCTGTGCGAAACAACAAGAGAATTCGATCCCATTTGAAAGGTTGCCGGTGGTCAGCTCTCCCATCTATTCCATCTGTAGCCTCAATGCTAATCATCCAATGAATCTGTAGGAAACTCCATGCCAACCTTCCTCGAAGACCTGGCTCTCCCAGGCCTATCATAAGTCCCTACTTGTGTATGAAGACAAGAACTTTTAACCCCCTCAAGCTGCCCACACTCAATCATTCCTTCAATGTCCTCCAACATCATTGGATGTGCCCTGAGCTCTGATGGGCATTTACTGGATGCCTCTCATATTCAATTCTTCCATGATATGGATGATGATGTCCCACTCCCTCCTGTACCCCATGCCAGTACCTCTGGTGGGCTAAAGCCACGCATTCCTCCTCATACACCTAAAGTTGCAGGTAGTCGTTGTGCTGACCATATTCTAAAGCCCTTGAAGTGCTTAATTGATCCTTCCAATGTTGCTGGATCATGGCATCATACTGGTTCTGGCAAACACAAAGCTTCCTGTGCTGAGCTGAGCAGTCAGTATGAGATGGACTCATATGATCATTCTCATAGTCGGTTCACATCAGACAGCGCTGAGGCAATGGAAGTCCTGCTGGATGCGGACACCAATCTTTTGGATGGTCTCATCATGACAGATGATGGGAATGAGTCTGGTGGTAAAAAGATGGTGGCTGTTACAAACGCCTCTAACCTCATTCCATTTCCTACACTTTTCGTTCCTAGTGAACCACACCAGTCTTTTGACAAGACATTCAACCCAACATCACACTATGTCGTTCCCCTGCATTCGTCCCTAGAGGACACAGCCTCATAAGCCTCATGCCAAACCTATGCTTGGTTCTCATTCCCATTGGCTGCCACATCTACACAGCCATATTTAAAACCCACCAATCAGATATGATCCTCTTTATTAAAACATCCATTTCAAAGCTATGTCCTTCTCTTCCATTTGATGCACCACAAGGCAGTGCCTTATCTATGACGCCATATGACTCACACCTTATCTACCAATAGCAATAGTCCCTCGTAGGAACTTTCTAGAATAAACCAAATACGTACAAATACTATAGAGTAGTATATAAACCCATGTACTGAGTCAATACTCCTCAGTTTAATCAACTTGTGTCTTCCCCTTAAAGCGCTTCCTCTAAGCTCTAGTCCAGCTCTAAACAGGACCACTACACAACACTTCATACTTTGAGGGTTGTTTCAGCGGCCATGGCTCTAGGTGATGCAGACTGTGCGGTGAGTATTGTATGTTGATTTAGAACTGTACTCAATCTTAATCTTATACTAGGTGATGACACGTCGAAAATGTGCATGTACTGCAGACGTGCAAACAATCTTCATGGTGGGCGAGCTAGTCAACACCGATACAAAACAAACAGAGAAGGGTCATTGGTGCAATATCTGCAAGTGAGTACTCTGTGTTCTTGTTTGTTCACTCTAACTATGCACTGTTTTCCGAAAGAGAAAAAGGCATCTCAGCTGGACATGCATTCTTCAAGGGGAGTGTCTCCTCTTTGCATAGCCATATAGCTAGGTATGTGATATGATGTTGGTTTCGTCGATGAGCTTAGCTATTCTTGTTAGGCATGATGATCATGTATCTGTCTACAAGAGCCGCTGTGCCATGGCAGGGATCGCTCCTCATCCTTGCGCATTGCTACAGGATGACAAAGGTTATTTTAGATCATCACACAGTGCTAAATGTTCCCGATAGTCATAATTCCAGCCGTGCACCATCCAGATGACATTGGATGTAAACTTGGTGCAGCAACCTGCCATTCCAGCTTTTACAGTGGCTGGACTCCTTGACTATGTCATTGAGCTTATTGTTACAGAGGATAAGGTAAGTACGACACTTGGTTTGCATATCAAGCTGATCTTTCTTCAGGCTTTCTTCCTTGTCAACAAGGGACCATTTCGTCAGTTATTACGATATCTACAACCTAGTCTAGCAGAGAAAGATCTGTCACATCGAAGAAAAGTTCGTGGGGAGATTGTTGAAAGGGCCAGACAGGTCGAAGCTCAAGTTAAAGATCATTTGCAGGTATAAATTTGTTGTTATATTCAGAGTTTGTTTCTCACCAATGTAACATGCAGAATGTTGATGGTCGTGTTTCTTTTACCTTCGATACATGGACCAGCGATGCCCAAGACCCATACTTTTCCATTACCAGTCACTATATCTCAGCTTCTCCAGAGAATGCCCTTGCATGGGAATTGTGTTCTGAGAAATTGGTGTTTGCTCCACTTGAAGGCAAACACTCAGGTGCCAATATTGTGAAGATCATTGTCTGTGTGATCAACTGCTACAATATCAGGACAAAGGTTAGTACATGTGTTTTGGTTTTCATACATAATCTAACTAGTGAATAGACTGGTTGGTTTATGGCTGATAATGCATCAAACAATGATATAGCAATCAAAGTGTTGACTGATATTATCCCTGAAGTAGGAATTGATGAGTATAAAACAAGATGTATTTGGTAAGCCTTCGTTTATTTGGATGTGTAAAGTTTACTGTGACATATAATCTACTAGATGCATGGAGCATGCCATACACCTTTCTGTTAGCCATTTTATTGATGAAATCTCACCAACCTCAACGATTCAGCTGGCAAGCAAGCTATTGCAGGAATCGGATGAGGATACCTCAGAATTCAATGTTGCTGATGCATTAGGCAAAGCGATGGTGCTTATCACACAAGTAGGTTATTGCATATATTCCTCATTGATATTTAATGCAATGACTGATGTGTATGGAACTGTGCTGGAAAGATTCAAGAGTCTCCTCGGCATGAGCATTTTTCCTTGAGACATGCGAAGATGTCAACATTCCAAAGCTTCACTTGGTCCAGTGGGTTCACACTTGTTGGGCATCGCTTTTTTTTTCCTTGGATTGCTTTCTGAAACTTCGTAAGGTATGTACAGATGAATACATGGTCACATCATTGCAAACCTTTTTACTTTCAAACAGGCAGTTGTACATTTTGTAAACGAGGCAGATGATAATGAGAAGGTCCCTGTACTGAAAAAGTGGCTCTACGCAGACTACAAACTGTCTCTTACTGAGTGGGAGTACCTGGGGCTTGTTCATCACATTCTTCAGGTGTGTAGTATATTTCTAACTGCCAAGCATCCTAATGTGTAACTTCAGGAACCTGCAACAGCCATGCAAACTTTCTCGGCCGTTTCGTCTCCATCCCTCTCTCGCTCCATTCCCGTCCTTGAATTTCTTGCACAAAACTGGGAAGATTTTGCTGCCGATCCACAATGTAGCAATATCTTGACTGTGCTTCATGCTGGGCTAGAGAATCTTACCAAGTGGTATTGTAGCACAGAGGAGTCTGATGCATACTTTATAATAATGGGTTCATCAATTCGAGTACTTTCAAACTCGCTCAATCTGATCTCCTTATCACTTTTAGTACTTGACCCTACGATCAAGCTTGCTTATGTGAAGAAGAAGTGGACCCACACTGAGTATGATGATGGGCTAAAGAGATTCAAAGCCATGGTGAGTATTCATGCCATAAGAGTTGAAACATTGACATTTGAACTTGGCCTTGATTCTGTCCCATCACTTTCAAGTTTGATAAATACTATGTGTCACACCATCATGCGACTCAGCAACACAATCTGGGTCTGATGGGCAGCCCCAGTCAAAGCAAGGTTTGCACTTACTAGTAATCTGACTGTTTGATAGCTTATTGGACAATTTCATTGACAACTTTTTCAGTCGGTCATACTAGTAGCTCAAGTTCAATTCAATATGGCCATGTGTGGATGCAACAGGCCATCCAAGCTGAAAAGCCGATGTGGGGCTCTGCTAATCCCCGGGCTGAGTTGACCACATAACTTTCGAGCCCACTGGAGGTGGATATTGGAGGCAATATTGTATGATGGTGGGGGGTGAGCTTTCTCATGTTTCGAAGTCATGGTTATGGTGACTCAAGTGCTACTCAGTATCATTCCATTCAGTATCCAACTCTTTCCCAGATGGCCCATGATTATCTCGCTATTCAAGGATTGGCGACACCCTCTGAACAGGCATTTTCATCCACTGGGCTCACAGGAACGTCTTGTCATAACCGGCTTGCTCCACATGTCTTTGAAGCCTTACAATTGTTGAAAGCTGGTTATTGTAATGGGCACATTCGGTCGATGACAGAAGCAGCCACTCATGCATCAGAAGCGGTGCTGTTTGAGGGATTTACTTCCAAGGATACTAGTAATATGTCTGACTGAATTACATGTTGTATTATCTAAGTAGCACTGCTGGTAGCATGCCTTATACACACATGGTCTGAACATGTTCGAACATGAACCGAACATATGGTCACATTCGCTACACGTCAGGTTCAGCGTTGACAATTACAGCTGAACTGAACATCACGTTCAGTTCAGCATTCAAGAAAATCATGCATGAACCGGACCGAACTGAACCGTTCCATCACTAGCAGATGCATATCGACTCTGTGTTCTCTACCAATTTTAGGAAAGGTCAGGGTAGTGGGAGAAGTGCTGAAAAAGTGGTGATTCTGCTTGTCAAAGAGGCAAACATCACAGGGCACATATTGTACTCAAAAACGGGGTTCACCGTTCTAGAAGAAATACCGCCTAGGGAAGGAGCATTAGAGAAAGAAAAGTGGATGTTGGCTAGACTATAGTACATCGGTATATGTGCATTGTGAATGGTACGATTGATCATACAACAGTCTGTCAATTTCAGTAGCACATGTCTGACAAAAGATTGTGACATACTTCCAAGACCTGGACCAACCTTTGTGCAATCATATTTCAACAATGGTTCCTTTATTTCTGCTATCAGCTCTCTTGAGCCTCTTTTCATTTAAGAGTCTTGGATTCTTGACCCTGTCACTGTGCACGCAATGGGATTTGACCCAAATGCAGATCCGAGTCTGCGGTGCAGAACAGGCAGAGGTAAGCCCTCGCTGCCTGAATCAAAAAGTCCAATCATGATGTGCCAAAAAGACTAGAGAAAATGGAGTCAAGTTGAGTGTCAAGTGTCAACAGTGTAGTCGTTGGTAATTGGACCACTGACAAGAACACAGAGCGAAGCTTTGTGCCTGTTTGTATGAGTGTCAAAATGCACAAAACATATAAAATTATATCGACACATCAGTACTGGTGTAGTCTCGGATCCATCCATTGTGGGGACAAGTGGAGCTCGAAATCAAAAGTACGGACAACCTCCCATACTTTTGATTTCAAGCTCCACTTGTCCCTGCAATGGATGGATCCGAGACTAGGTCCCAAATGCCCTAAAGCCGGATTGCACATCCAGCAGAGCGATGTCCATATATGGAATTCGCGTCTGAGTCTTGCAATCTGTGCACGCACTTGCTCTGCTTGACTTCTGGTGCGTCCTGCTCATGTTGGGTGTGTGCTGCCCGTGACCATTTACCTGACCTTTCTATGTTTTCCATGATGTGTATTACACATCTATATTGGTCTTGGAGTGACCGTATCGCAAGGTGAGCAATCTTGCTCACTTGTTGCACCCTAACCCTTTCAGGCTGCATTCTCAACCATCCTCGACGACGTGGTGGGTTCAGATAGTGGTGAGGTTGTTGGGGGTGGTTGGGAGGTCACCTGGGTGATGCTGGTACGTGCGCTTCGGTCTTGTATTTACTCCATTTGAACTGACCTTCTTGACTAGCTAGCATTGCCATTTTGACTCGTTTCAAGTCACAGCATTCATAGCTTGTTGTACCATTCTTCCTGTGGCCTTTCCCATTGTCTTCAAGTCGTTTCTGATTGTTTTGATGATGTGCTTCGCCCTCGATCACTTCCGACTTCGACTCAACCCTCTCTGGACCTCCTGGACCTTTGACATGTCCTGGCGACTTTGTTTCAACACTGGATCAGTTATTCATGCATCCTGGGCCTTCCATTTGCCTTTGGGAACATTCAGGTGTGTTCAGATTGACTGCCTGATTCACGTTCCCTTCTGACTTGCCCTCCCCCTCTCTAGCTCCCTCTAGCTCCTTGTTTTGACGTTGTGCATTCATTTTGATGACACTCATCTCCGTCGTCTCTGGGATGATACATGGTGCTTGGGGATGCGCCATATGGGACGATATGCATGGAGTCGGACGTGGTGAGTCATTCTCCTCTTCTACTCCAGGTTGCTTATCTTGATGTTGCATGTTCATTCTCTCGAACCACTCGTCTCCGTTGCTCCTAAGGCTTTTCAGGTGTGTCTGGATTTGGTTTGGTGTGGCTGTCTCATTGCCTCAGTCGTCTAGCAGGTGTGGGACCTCTCTACATATGTGAGTTCTCCCCCTCCTTCTGCTTTGACTGTTCCCTGATGCACACTGATGCTTTGCACAGCTTCTTCAGCCTTGTACTGGCGTCCTAATTGCTTCCTGATTCAGATGATGTGTCTGCTTCAAGTCTGGTGGCCTGAGTTCCATTGGTTGTCAACTCTGGTCTCCCCTCCTTGAGCTTGGAGCTCTGGGGATCACTCATCATGACTCATGCTCAGTCTTAGACCTTGTCCAATGTTGGAGATAGGACTTGGGGACCTTCAGGTGAGTTCTCATTGATGGATTCGATGCACTGATCGTTTTCATTGTCAGCTGTTGATTGCTCGCAGGTGCTTGCAACTCAACTTCCTTCCTTGATCAACATCATCTGTGACATCTCCACACTCTCTTCCTCATCCCACGCCTTCAGGCACTTCTTTTTGACCTCTCTGTGAAGTTCCAGGAGTGTGCTTTTCAACTTAGTGTGTTCCGTGCAGTTATTGACGTTCTTGCCGTCCAATGCGACTTTCAAATTGTTGCAGTGCCTCAGTCTGTCCTTAGTCCCTCAGACTCATCTGGATGATGATTAGGAGACTGACAACGAGTGGGGATGGTAATTTAAACACTAATTGATTACTTATTTTTGTGTACATACTACAGTATCATCATTTTGGTAGTGTCTGTGTGAAGCCATTAAAGAACTGGGAAGTTCTCTTTCTCTACACAAGTGCGTAGGATACTTCCTCTCTTGGGGAAGTATGCGCAGGTATGATCAAGTAGAGACTTACTTGAGGAGACTTGAGTGTAACAAGAGTGATTGAATGGAGTAGAGTATAGATTTCTAACTGAGGAGAGCAGATATGAAGGAGCTCTCCTCTTATATATCATACAGGTTTGTATGTATGTATTTGGACTGGTCCGTGCTCAGTCCTATCTTTCTACCTAAGAAGGAAGAGGATGCGATAGCATCGTACTATGTGTCATGTGTAATGACTAAATATCTGATATGAATCGGATGATGAGTCATGCTATTTGACTATGCGTGACTCACAAGTAACTACTATGCATGACTAGTGTGCGTGACTCACTGGTGAGTCATGCCTAATCAAAGACTATGTTACGGTTACCTCCAATCCGATTCCATTTCCTACACTTTTCATGCCTATGAATCCTATAGTCTTTTGACAAGACTTTCAAACCTCAAACATATGTCGTTCCACTCCACACGTCCTTGAAGGACACATTCTAAATATAGATGCCTCATGCCAAACCTATGCTCGGGATTGATTCCTATTGGCTGCCACAATAGAAGCAGCATATATTTAATCGTCCAATCGGATATGATCCATGCACGTTCCATTCCACAGAAGCTTGACGCTTCTCTTCCATTCTCAAGGCAGTGCCTTATCTATGACTCACTCACAGTCACTTGTTATCAACCAATCATATAATAGATGCAAGACATCGTACCACTATTGTTTAACCAATCACGGTCTCTTATTTAATCTTAGTGTACAAACATGGACAAACATTAGAGTAGTATATAAACCCCCGTGTAACTACAACACTCTTTAGTTTTATCAACTTCGATCTTTCCACTCTAAAGCATCTCTAAGCTCAATCACTTTACTCCACTAAACTTCATTCGCTTTTCGAGTGTTGTTTCAGACTAGTCACACCTAATAAAGAAGGATAGTCAATATGAAAAGTGAAGTTTAAATCATATCAGTGGTATCAGGATAAGAATCTGAAAGTTAAATACCACTTGATATTCGACACTCTTCCTCACTTGAAATATTGGATTCATGAATAAGGAGATAAAGTGAGACTTTCCTGTCCACGTTCGAAGGCTATCTTCCCAAGGTTTTTGGTGAAGATATCTGAGAATTGTTGGTTAGTTAGAACATAGAATAGTTCAACTTCACCCAATTCAACAGCTTCTTGGATGTAGTGCTTAGGTATCTGGACATGTTTAGTTCTGCCTTCTTGAGCAGGATTCGAAGCAAGAAACATTGCTCCCTGGTTATCCACACATAGTGGGACAGGGGGAAGAACGATAGTTAGTTCTTCGAATAGATTTCAAATCCATTGTAGTTGTTTGCAGCATTCGGTCATGCCACAATATTCTGCTTCTGTGGACGAAAGTCGTACTCTCTTTTGTCGTTTCAAAAGCCAGGATACAATCCCATTGGCTAAATAAACCGAATATCCAGTAGTTGATCTGGATGTTTCGATATCTCCTGCCCAGTCTGTGTCACTGTATGCAATTATGCCATTCATTGGCCCATCTGACTTGTAAGTGATATAGAGATCAGTGGTTGTTGCTAGATAGCGAACAATATATATCACCTTCTGCAAATGTTCTTCTGATGGGTTTGCAGAGAATTGTGACATTTTTATCATGGCATAAGCAAGGTCTGGCCTGGTTCCTGACATGATGTACAGGAAGGAACCTATGATTGATTGATAATGACTTCGGAGGTTTGGATCTCCTTGTTTATCGTTGGGTCTCGGATTATATCCGGTAGGGAGCGGTGTGTTTACTGGTTTGGAGTTTGTTTGCCCAAACCTCTCAGTGACTTTTTTGGCATAAGTGCACTGGTCAAGCTGAATGGTTCTCTTCTTTTGATCTCGGGTAATCCACATTCCTAAGTATTCTTGTGCTTATCCAAGATCTCTTGATTCCCAACGCTTCATGAACTCTTGTTTATGTTTGAGGACAAGAGGTCGATTACTACCCATAAAAAGAGCATCATCAACATAGAACATGAGAACAATAATATCTTTCCCGATGAATTTGTAGTATACTCCTGGATCGGCATGTGTTCGAGTGAAACCAAACTTTACCAGGGATGCATGCAATTGTTTATTCCATTGCAGTGCAGATTGTTTAAGTCCATAGATGGACTTGATCAATCGACAGATTTTAGTCTCTTGACCTTTCTTGATGAAACCCTCCGGTTGAACCATGTATATCTCTTTGTCTAACTTGCCAAATAGATAGGTGGTTTTAACGTCTAGGGCTTCTAGTTCCCAATCTTCCAATGCCGCTGTAGCAAGGAGTAGACGAATGGTTTCAAAACGGGTAACTGGTGAAAAGGTTTCTTCATAGTTGATTCCAAAGACTTGTGTAAAGCCTTTTGCGACAAAGCGGGCTTTCTTCCTACCATCGCTTTTGACTGCAAATACCCATCTTCCCTGGACGAGTTTGCGACCTTTAGGTAGATCAACTAGTTTCCAGACATTTTGGTCTATGAGAGATTTGTATTCATCATTCATGGCGTCTCTCCATGCTTTCTGATCTACGTCAGATAGCTTGAGGATATCACAATAATTTTTCGGTGTTGTGATCCTAATGGCTTGTGAAAAATGATGTCTTAACCATTGGTTTGAGTACATTTCTCCCATTGGTTCATCGCTTTGAGTTTCAGCAATGTCTTGTTGCATCAGCTCTTCCTGAATCACTTCCTGACCTCTTTGAATATCTCTCTCTATTTCAAGAGGTAGTCTCTGACCATATGCATTATCTGGTATCACTCATGCGAACCTGATCCTAGTGGATCTTCTCTCTTCGACAGGTGCTCTAATATTAGCTCGCTGTCTGAAGGTTGGACTGTGTTGGTGGGGTAACACCCTAAATTCCATTAAAGGTTCTCTTTGTTGTATTGGTGATTGCCAGTTTGCAGGTTGAATAGGTCGTATCTCCTGATATTCATAATCAGGGAGATGATAGCGCTTATGTTGTGGCATATCATCTATGTCTCTCCATTCATTCTGTTCATCTTTGAACCTTCCTGGTTGTATAGGTCTCTTCCGATTGGAAGGTCCAGGTGGTAGTGATGGGGATTGAATGATAGGTGAGTGATGATCATCTGGTTCAGGAGATGATGATGGGAAGTGTAGGGGCGATGAATGAGGTGAATCTGCACATTCTTTCCCTTTGCTTCTACTTGGGTGAGCCAGGTCATACAGTTCCAATCCAAGTGATGGTAAGGATGCTTCGGACTTGGGTGAAGAAGACGTAGATTCAAGGGATTTAGGAGTGGTTTGCCATGATGATCTCGATGATGTAGACATATGATCGTCGGGGGTTGATCTATTGTCGAAATTTTGTGGGTCGACGTTTATGTATCGATTAGGGGGTAATCTATCCGGTATTTGGTCCCCTGTTTGGATGGGAAGGTCATTTGCAGCTGGTATCGACTGGTCTTGACTGTCTTTACTCTTTCTGGAACATGACAAGAACTTTGATTTGTCGAAAATGGCATGCAAAGCTATGAACATCCAATGTCTGGTTTGTGACCAGAAGCAGTATCCTTTGGTATGAGTTTCATAACCAATGAACGTCATTTCTTCAGCTTTTGGTGCCAGTTTGTCTTTACGCATCTCAGACGGAATAAAGACATAAGCTGTGCAACCAAAGATTTGGAAGTAAGAAACATCTGGTTTTTTCTTCTTGAAGCATTCAATGGGGGTTTTCCAGTGGAGACAACGCATAGGCTGTCTATTGTATATATGGAGGGAGGTCTCTATGGCATCTTGCCAAAAGATGTCAGGGAGACATGCATGATGGCACATTACATTCGCTTTTTCGAGTAGGGTTCGGTTGAACCTCTCTGCACGACTGTTTTGTTGTGGAGTATGGGGAACAGTGTTACGAACGCTCCTAAACCCCTATCTTCAACCCCTGTCTTCATGCCATCTAATCTGTCTTTATCTTATCAACAAGTCTATCATCCACAAGAATGCTATGTCGTTCCAATCTACAAACCACCAGACTTGTTCTAGACTTCCTATGCCTCATGCCAAACCTATGCTCGGAAACTATTCCTATTGGCTGCCACATTTACACAGCCCTATATATATTCCACCAATCGGATATGATCCAATATGCTTCTCAACTTCTCTTCCATTCCAAGGCAGTGCCTTATCTATGACATCATTCATTTTACTTATCATCCAATGACAATTAGATACTGAGTATCGTACCACCTTCCTTTCTAGTGTACTATCGTAAATACGACCA
>JBBPLQ010000455.1:0-22055 GCA_038089855.1 Royoungia palumana
GAGCCGCTCGACGATGTGTCTACCAACGAAACCACTGCCACCGACGACGAGGTAGACGTCCTGCTTCGGGGAGGACATTTTTTCCAGGTAGAAATTACTTGGTAGTTAGTCGTAGTCAACAACTGTCGAGACTCAATATGCGATGGCGGTGTTTGGTCACGGTGGCTGTGTCCGAGGTGCGGGGTACGCGTGCGGATAAAGAAGCGCAAGTACTAAAGCGAACGTGATCAAGGTAAGCTATACTCGTAGATGACAGTAACGAAACCTGCAGGTTGCAGCATGAAAGGGTCTCCGAGAGGGGAGCCTATCAATGCTTGCGAAAATGGTTGAGATGAGAATTGAACTCACGCCAGGAGAAAAAAATGGCCGCGCTGTGGCCTATGCGCGCGGTGTTACCACTAGGTCACGGCGCGGCCGAGGAAACAGGCAAGTCCGAGTCAAAGTACTCGACCTTTGATATCCGATCATCACTATCATTAATCATATGACTACGATCCTCTCATTGACCGAGTGATGAAACGGAAATGGGGAAATTAGACGACTCCGTAGATCATTACTCGGAGAAGTTCCTTCGCTGGACCAGGTGGTACAAGATCTTGGCCGATTTTCTGATTCGCTGTACCTTCGAACGAAACTGAGCTTGGTGAGAGATGCAAACGCAACCAAGCTTTCGTAACATTCTAGGGAATCTATAGTGTACTGTTGTTCATTCATGAAGCCGACCGCATAGGAAAAGCTATATGAATGGTGGTACTGAGCCGTTCGACGGGGCAAAGCACTGAACGAAACGTAGCCTCATCATCGAGACCATGCGGAAACATAATTTCCAATGATCGAAGCGTTGACGAACTCGATACTTTACAAACCAATGCAACATATATGTAGAAATGTCGACGCTCTCGTGTCCAGATCGGTGATAAAAAATGAACAGATATCGAGGTTCCCGAAGGTCTGGAGATA
Organism: Royoungia palumana; assembly: GCA_038089855.1. Taxonomy (NCBI): domain Eukaryota; kingdom Fungi; phylum Basidiomycota; class Agaricomycetes; order Boletales; family Boletaceae; genus Royoungia; species Royoungia palumana. The sequence continues at coordinate 961 of JBBPLQ010000455.1, forward strand.
GTAACGGCGGGGGACAAGAGTCGAAGAGTGTTTTAGCAACATTTGAGTGTTGACGATATGCATTATGGCCGTAGGTAGCGGAACGGGGTGTGACTTGGACGTATTTTCGCATAAAACAACGGCTTCCCCACATCTTGAACGGAGGATGACTTTGCAAACTTCTGTGTGGGTGAGCACTACAGCATGAAAACAAGACATTTTCTAAGAGGCATATCAGAATAGCTCGCTTGTCGTCACGCCGTTCATATTCGTCCTCGCTGTCTGGGACGTTGACTGCGTCGCCGGAAGAGTATAGGATCAAGGGTAGTATGCGTGTACCAAAGGACACAGAGGGCTGTGTCGAACGAACGGCAGGTTGGAATAAAGGCCGCGAGGCCAGAGTTGCCTCCCCCATTGTCAGAGACCTCCGCGAACATCACTAGCAAGACCTCTGAAGATCCCACGCGGGGAATGGCACCGGCAGCAAGCCGAGGTGAGGGTCGAGGTGGGAAGATTCGAGTGATGTTTATCCATGCCGGCCAGTCAAAAACTTGCGGGCAGTCGGCCAAGATGTCAAACTTATCCCCATGCCTTTCTCTCTCGGGAAGGCAGAGATAAGAGTCAAACCGGGTGTGGCGGAGGGAAAAAGCTGGCACTCGTGGCCATAGAGGGATCCACTGCGCCACGAGTATAGCGAAAGAAGTCCCTTGGATCCAGTTTGGTCAGCGGCGATCCTGAGGCTTATCGAGACGTGAACACCAGACGGTCATGGAATACGATTTGATGGTTCGATGGCCCATGTTTCTGTGTCTCGTGCAGTGCTAGGTTTGATTTGAACTCCGCGGCACCATTTCTCAGACCGAACGTCCACCGTTGTCCGCGTTGTGCGATGTCGTTCTTCTCCTCCGTTCTTCTTTGGTTCAGCAGGTGAGGACTCGCAGATGTGGGACGTTGGGTGTGCTCACACGTGACACACCTCAAGCATCTTCTTTGCCAAATCGGCCGAGGTTTCGGTTGTGGGATTACAGGTTCGTTTCTGAGTGAATATGGACACCAGAAGCGTTCCGAGGCACACTTGACGTCCACAGGCATCGGGAAAGACCTCTTTTGTGAACGTCATCGGGAACGGACAAGTTGCGTCTGCCATCTTTCGATCCACGCGTGCTCCGAACCGAACTCATTCCATGACAGTGGACAGAGGATGTGGTACCCACAGTCGCCTTCAACTATCGCAAAGTACGCAAAGGTGCCGTGACGCTGAAAATTTGGGACGTCGCGGGCCAATCAAAATTCCGATCCATGTGGGAGAGATATTGTAACGGTGTCGATGCAGTCGTGTAGGTTCTCCTTCTCTGATCGTGTGTTCTTCATCGCGGAAAGAAAAGACTCATAGGGTGATGAAGATTCGTCGTAGATTCCGCAGACGTACGTACACTGGCGCAACGACGCTCTCCCAGGTAGGGCTGGCTGATATGGCAAATATAGCAAGATAACTTCCATACGGTCCGCTTCGAGCTTCACCAGCTGCTCTCACAGCCTAGTCTTGCAGGTGTCCCGCTACTCGTGGTGCGCATACGTCCTAATTTGTCCTGCTCCACGCTTCGCGCTGACTCCTCGATCCTCTTATGTTACTTGATTATCCCAGCTTGGGAATAAAAATGACCTTCCAAGTCACGCAACTGTAAAAGACCTTATTCGCGAGCTGTGAGTATCATTTCGGAGCTGGTCGGTACGTCATGAGGGCTTAGTTGTGTGTAGCCAATTAGACAAAATAAAGAATCGCCCTGTTTCGGTAAGCACTCCTAACCCTCACTAACTACCTCAATATTGAATTTGCTTGGATCCGTACAGTGTTATTCTGTACGCGCATGTGATTGACGCCTGATTTAAACGTCACTCACCTTGTTCTTTAGTGTTCGATGAGAAGCCAACATAATCTGTGAGTCTCGAAAATGTGCGATATGTAATCACTGATCCATACATCCAGGGACATTGTCCTCCGCTGGTTGACGGAACGTGGCCACTGACATGTACGCCGTGTGTCGAGGAGCTTGTAATGCTTGTGATATGCCATTCTACACCTGCATGGAGATCTCATCCTGCATGCATACTCATTGTGTCTCATCCATGATCAATGATTTATGTATCTTCTACGGCGTCAGATCATTCTGACAAGGTTTCATGCAGGTACAATGACGATTAGGATCACGAAATGTTACCTAGTCCTCTTCCATCCCGTCCTCTCTTCGATTTTCCCGTCTCCTCTGAACCTCCCTCAAGGTCTCTTCCCCGATTGCTGTCAAAAAGGCGCGAACTCCTGTACCAGCACTCTCAGGCAGGCCTAGGCTCCTGACGAATCCTCCCAACGCGCCCGTTCTGAGGGCTCTATCTAACTGAGCAACTGTCGAGCGGAACGGCGATGAGTTTATCGCGCGTTGGAAAGTTTCGGTCAGTTGGGCCGTTTGCTCCGGTGTCAATGGCCCGCTCCCGGAGGGTATCGATTCTGGGGGGAGGTGAGGGAAAATCGAGTGCAAGAGCTCAGGATGGGATGTGAGTGGAAGAAGGGTAGCGGGTGTCAGGATATCCATCAAGGAAACATCGTCTTCTTCTGTCAGGCAATGCGTGAGTCGACAAAGGGAAATAGAGGCGCAGCTACAAACCTAGATTAGGATTAGGGTTGGTGCCCAAGGAGCTGACGAGGGCTCGAAGACGTGCGAGGTGTTCTGGGGTCATTCCTGGTTGGAGGGGTACAAGATTGTCCGACCTACAGAGAAACGGGGTGAGATTGAGTGAGCTAGATCAAGAGAGATGGTTGACATACAGGCCAGCGGGTGCAGCAGGCGTTTGCGAGGTAGACGCGCCTGGCGTCGATGTGGATGCCTGAGAGGACTCGGCCGTCCTCGAGTCCCAAACTGGAATAATGCTTGGATCTGCGAGCAATCGATTGAGATTATGCACAAACTCGTCATCCCGGCGAGTCGATGCATCCTGAAAGAGCCATCAGATCAACACTTTGGCACCGCGCGCATCAACGAGAAACGGTCATCACCTGCATCCAGAACTAAAATGCATTTTGTCAGTGGTACACGCCAAGGTGGCGGACGACTCACAAAGTGCCTCTGGTCCGAACTTTCGAAGCGAAGGACATATGTCCTCCCACCCGGGGCCTGTGCCACTTTGTCAAAGGTGGCGTCGCCGGGGAAGAGGATCAAGTCTTCGCCAAGGTTTCCCGTGGCGCGGTCCTTCCACATAAAGTGCAAAAGACCATCCTCGCTAGTTGAGAGCACGATCGCGCCCTTGGTCTGGTCGGCATCGAGAAAGTTGGTGTTTTGGCGTCTAAAAGACCGTCCGGCTTTGAAGGCGAGAAGGGTTTGGTTGTCGGTGAGGGTGGTAGTCATAGCTGACGGTCAGAGTGAGCCGGTCGACGATGCGCAGGACTCGGAGTTTCAAATACCTTGTCCAGCAACAAACTGCTCCTCGGCGACATACACGCTCATCTCACTTGATGCGGCTGATTTCTAGGCGATGCATCGGTTCCACGACTACGACCATGATGGTGCAACCTACAACTTGGGTCCGATTAGAACCACCGCATACATCAATGTTGGTGGTATCTATGTGCACATCCCCAGAATCCCCACCGGCACAGAAGTAGCTGCCACGGCCTTGTAACCTATAGCTGCAATCTGTCGCGTTGCGCTCGGTCAATTATGCGGACTCAACAGTTACAACACTGGCACGCTCTCAGCGACCTCAATTGCTTCTCGCCTGTGGTATCTTCCGCTCTTTCTTTCTCTTCCTGTGTAACCCTTGCGCTTGCGACCTGAGCTGCATCGGTTCTCAGCCGAGGGTTTGAGCTCCTCGTTACGCATGACAGGGTGATGTTGCAAGTTGGGATTTCAACTTGGATTGTGACCGTGGGCCTCAGAGAAGGGTATTGAATGCGGATTGATCTTCCGTACAGACAAATTCCTCAACCGGATCCGCCGACGTATCGAACCGCCTGCATTTGCCAGTCGCCCAGGTGGTGATGGTCTAGTACATGACTCCGATCACTGCAAAATTTCGCGAAATGGACGTTGACCTCTCAAGTTAGCAACCGACTCAAGACAGGTCACCAGTCGCCGTACCCAACCTAATTATCTCAGTTTGTTGGACGCGAGTCTGTTTCAAGTTCGACAACGCTTCCAACGCCAAAATCGTCCAGCTTTATACTTGAGGTCTCCGTCCCGTTTTCCGCCATCCGAGTTCTTTACAAACCCTTTCGACCTCTCAGTTCCTATCATGAAGCGTGTCGTTGCCTTTGAGGGGATTAAATCTCTCTTTCACATCAGGTTTGTGTGTTCGAAAAGGAGTGCAATCATACTGTTAGATGGCACGTCGATGGGCCCTTGTGCGACCCACATCCTCATATCACCTCGTTTATACTTGCACAGGGACACCGAGCTCGGCATAGAATTCCTGCCAATCATGGCATTGTGACTTATAGATCGAATCGACCAGGACGATGTATGTATACTTTCTCCCTCATACAGTAAACAATCAGTCGCCACTGGATTAATTTGTAGTCCATATATTGGCAGGATTCGTCCTTGTGAATGCTTCGAATTGCAGAACTGGGAACAAATATAAACTTGCTTGCGAGTCTGTTCATTAAATATGGGCTCCATGGTGACTTCTTTCCAAACGATCAAATGTCAGGAAATGATCAATGCTGATCATGCAAGTGGTGAACTTCAGGCTTGCTGATCAAACTATCATGATGATCCTTGTGGCGATCCGGGGGGTTGAAATGCCCGTCTTGTACCACGTCTGTCAGATTTGAGGCGGCAGTGGCACGTCGTTCCTGCCCGTCTCAGCTGTTAGAGCCGTGTTCCTGTGTAACGAGCCCTATATTTGGGAGACCAGTCAGGCTCTAGTGCCGTCCGGTATGTCAATGCTGTGAGTGTCGTCGTATACGGACTAACTTTTCTACCTGTATCGACACACACTGATGTACGAAATCAGCGCCGGTATGCATCGAAGACACCGACATTCAACTGAACTGTTATTGCTGTTGTGATCTCGCATCCACTGTATTCCAAGTACTCTAAGCATTGATGCAAGAATCTTCGTTCCTTAGTCTGTATAGAATGCTGATATCGAGTATTGACCCCATTCAGCTCTTCATGGTTTGTGCATCTCAAACAAGTTGATTCAACTAAGCTAAAACTGCCGTGCCACCATTAATACCCTTTATCAGATCATTTCTGACAAGACAGGAACCCCGCACGCATTCTATTAGTGAATACGGGATGAGAGGTCCGTTAGCATCGCCACTCTCTTCAGTCACCCAGAAAGTATGATAGAAATAGCCCCTGACGGTCAAACACTCCCGATGCGCAAGAGTATAAAGATGACGCTGCAGGACGATTCCCCTCAGCTCACCTTCGCCTTTCTTCGCCTTTCGACTCCTTCTCTCTCTCAAGGTTCTACTCTCATCATGAAGTTCATCTCCACTCTCGTCGTTCTCTCTGCTGCCGTTTTGCCCTGCCTCGCACAGAGCAAGGTCACGTATGTCGGCTTTTACGACGACCCCAGCTGGTCGCTCGACGAAACCGCTTGCTCCAACGGTGCCAACGGGCTCGTCTCCAAGTGGCCCACCTTGGGAGACATTCCCAACTACCCCAACGTGGCGGGTATCCCAGGACTCACCTGGAACTCCCCCCTGTGCGGCACTTGCTGGCAGCTGACGTATGTAGACGGCTCCGGCACGACGCACAACGTCACAGTGACGGCTGTTGATGCAGCGTACTCTACCTACAACGTCGCAGAGGATGCATTTTCTGCTTGGGCGGGTGCCTACGGCATGGCAATCGGTTCTGTCGAGGCCACCGCAGTCCAAGTTTCATGCCCGTACTAAGATAGGAGGTATGAGTGTGGAACGTTTCAAAGCAACCGCGGTGCTCACGTTCTTCCCTGTCGCAGTAGACCGTCTGTCGTGTTTGATGAGCTTTGGAACGACGAACTATTTCTTTGACACGTTTGGTAGCACTTGCAGACTCGCATCTCGTTACTAGATCTTGCAATCGGTTGTACTCGTCCTGTCTTTGCTGGATAGGCCAACGTCCTCTGTGTTGAAATCTATTGCTTTTGGCGGGAAATTGAGGGTTCTGCCTGATGCTTGTGCAAAGGGCGGATAGATTGCGTGCCACGTCTGCATGCGGTGCGCGATACACCCACCCCATTCACAACTTTGCAAGCTTGAAAGCTGTAACGAGCTCGTAGACTTTCACCGCCACATCCGCTCGAGCACGAATGGGATCGAGGCTCGACACGTCGTCGGGGCATTCAAGGCCGGATAAGCGATCAGGATCAGTGACAGGAAGGCGGAACGAGTGCCTCACTGCCTCTAAGAAGAGATCCGTTACTTTCCGTCCGTGTGGTTAGAGTCGTCGACTCCATCAGTCCTGATACATGAAGTCTTTGGTCAGCTTCTCTACTTGGGAATACTGCCATCGTCCGTTCAGTGGTAAGTTGGAAATGGAAAGCTCGTCTCGAGATTTGGTTGTCGTAGCGATCCTTCGGATCTAAAGCGGTATATGACTGAGCATATAAAAATTGGGATCGTCGCGAAGATCGTGTTAGAAAGGAACAAGAACTCCAGCGCGCACCAAGACTTGCGCGTCGGTCGCAACACGATGGCCTGAAGCGAGGCTGAATCGAATGGAACATGTGGAGAGGCACATTATTATCATGATGTCCGAGAGGGACCGAGAATGCACCGCATTCAATTAGAATGGAGCCATTCAAAACCCAAATTATGCGGGACCGAGAGGACTTAGAGCTCGCCACGGTTCGAGTCGAAATGTCGAACGTCCGACCTCCCAGTCGCCAACGCGGTGGATGTCATGCGCATCGATGGGTGTCCGAGGTCTGCTTAGACTAGCAACGGATGCAATACGCCATGGCTGTCGTCGCAGGGTCGGTTCAGATTCAAACCTCGAGCTTCACCGTGTCAGAGGCTCATTGCTGCTTTCTTTCTTTTTGCTTTCCTTCCTTCTCTCTCTCGTAGCCATCTTTTGCTGTGTATATTTCCCTCGATCTACCCTTCTTTCCCTAGCTGATAAGGACGCTCACGTCTGGCGCCTACTCACATGTCGGCGCCCTCACACTCCCAGCTTTCTATTGACCATTCAGACTTTTATGCCCCTCCGAACGCGCATCGACAGTCGCAGGATTTGGGCCTCCTCCATGCTTCTCCCTCTCCATCTGGTTTAACGCGTACCGTCGCAATCATCAAGACCCACGCATTGGAACAGCGTCTCGAGATCGAACCTCGCATTCTCGAGGCCAACTTCGAAGTGAGTATCATGTTCCAGCGTTCATGTTTAGGGGCTCTGCACATCCAATATACTTTACGACGTGTTCCCGAGTGACGGAGTGCCACGTGCATCCTGTGTTCGAGCCACTCCGCGTGCCTTGGGTCATATGCGACGGACATGGGTACTGACCAATTTCTCTTCGCAGATAGTCAAGGAACGCCAGATGGAATTCGATACCGAGACGGAGCCGGAGACCTTCTACGAGCTGTTCGGCGATGATGCCCGCTTCCTCGGCGAGTGAGTTTCCTTCCGTCTTCGGTACAGCATTTCCCGGCTTTCCTCACACCGTTTAGGGGTCCCGTCTGGGTATATGTTCTCGAACGTCGACGTGCTGTCCCTGTCCTTTTGTCCCTCCTTCCTTCCCTCAACGGTGCCGTCATTGGACCCAGGAGCGAGACGCAAGCCGAAATGCTTATCTCAGCCCTCTTCGTCTCCAGTCCTCCATTCCCTGTCACCGACCTCCCGCCCGTCGCAGGCGACGGCGAATTCGACAGTCGTTCGATCCGCTCTATCAACTCCGCGGTACTCGAGGCTCTTCAGCTGGGTCTCGAAACACCCGCGGGGTCTCCGCATGTGCTCTCCCCCTCCCCTGGGTCTTCCGATGCACGTGGGCCTGCTTTCTCGTGTTCGCCTCGCAGCCTCACCGCATCTAATTCATCGTCTGGAAAAGCCCAGTTTCGGGCGCGTCCGCTCCCCAAGACCCACCTGAGTCCCGATATCGCGCCCCGTCTCACCAAGGCTGCACTTCTCCGACAGGGCCTCTCTTCTGATGGTTCGCCGCGACAGGAAGTCAAGACGCGGATGTCGTTGGCGAGCACTGGGCGTATCCCCTTGCTGCGTAAGGACAAAGAGAACGAGGAAGCAGAGAAGGAGAAGGAGAGAGAACGGGCGAGGAAGTCGTTCGCGGGCGTCCCGGGGCATAAGCGTGCAGATACGATCAGTGTGGCCTCCACGGCACCGCCGGCGATTACGCCGAGGTTGACAAAGGCAGCCGCCCTGCGACTGGGACTTGAAAAACCTGCAACGCCTCCAGGCAAAAAGCGTATGTCTCTTTCTGGACCACCGCCCAAGGGTGGCCAGGGGGGGAACGTGAACGGTGGTGTTAAGCCCGGCAGTCCGGCGGCGACGCATAACGGTTCAACGACGAGTGCGAATGAAGCAGACGGGGAGGAGACGGAAACGGAGGAGCTAAAGAAGAAGAATCTATTTGAGGGCGTCCCCGGACATAAACGCCGTGAAAGTTTTTCAGTTGCAAGTACGAAGCCGCCGACTATCGCTCCCAGGCTCAACAGAAGTGCGGCTCTGCGGAAGGAAGGCGGTCCTCCACCGAGCAGTTTCATGTGTAAGCAGACTTCTTCGCGTTTGATCCAGATTACTGAGACAGTACGTACCAGTCCGTTTACCTACGGAACCGAAGACTCCTGGCTCGGGGACGCATTCTCGCAGCTCATCCGTCATGAGTGCATATCGCGACAATGACGATGCGTCCTGCCAGTGGGCGCGCCCTAGGTCTGTTATACCGCCCCGTGCGGCCTCCCGTACTTCGAGCGTCGGAGCTCCCGTGCTACAAAAGACGCCAAGCTATTCGTCTCGGACTTCTAGCAGTGGTACAGGCAGTGGCCCGGTCAGTACGGCAAGCACGACGTCTAATGACACCGATGAAGTCCGATCGAACGGTGTCACTTCTCCGACTCGGAAAGTGCGTCGACCCAGCAGTCTGCAAGCTCCCACGATCGTACCCCGAGCGAACAAGAGTGCCTTACTGCGTGCGCAAAAGCAGGCTGTGGACGCTGCGAAGCCGAAGAGTCCCTGGGCGAACGCGTCGAAACGCTGACGACTAAATTCCGTCGACAATGAAATGAATGTGCCTTTCTCCCTTCCCCCTTTCATCTGTATGCTTTGTCTACTAACAGATCTCAATTTTTTGGGCTGGCTTTATTCCTTGAGCGTGATTCCGATCGTTTACAAATTGTTGTATGCAAATTGTGCGATTTCTGGGTGGTATATCTTCTATGCAGTATATCTTTCGTCTTGCTTTTCCTGCCTCTGTAGTGCGGATCGATACCGTACATTGTCCCTGACGACGCCTGCTGGATTTGGGTCTCTCGAATCTATTACGTAAATGTTCTTAACAACGACAACATTTTCATGTTCGGCACGTGTGAACGTATCTCTCGTCGTCCTGAACACTTCGTCGCCGCCACCGACGTTCCCGAAACGTGTCCGCTCATCGTTCGGCACGATGTTCTCTTACTCCCGCCCAAGTTCCCGCCGAATTACGCTCCTCATACGCTCGCTATCAACCGAACCGGTTCCTCATACGCATCACGCTCCACCGCCGCTACCCATCCTGGACGGCGCCAAGCCGCGACCGTCTCGCCTTTATCCACGGCCCCGACCTGCGCCTAGAAGTCGGCGCCAGGCATTACCTGACCTTCCGCCTTCGTTTGGACGAAACCAGCTACTTCCGGTACCGAACTCCACCCGAACCCTTCTGGAGAACGTCGTCGACTCCTTCGATGCCCCCATCCGCTATGCCTTTGCCTATGGCTCAGGCGTCTTCGAACAAGCCGGCTACGACAAACCTGCGGACGGAAAACCAAAGGCAAGCGATGGCCCCATGCTAGATTTCGTGTTTGCAGTGACCCATCCCGACCACTGGCATTCGATCAATATGCACCAGTATCCTGGTCATTATCCATTGCACGCACGTGTGCTCGGGTCGAGCTTCGTGTCCAGCGTGCAAGCGTTCGGGCCTGGGCTGTGGTTCAACACGTACGTGCCCATGCACGGGGTGGTGAGTGTCGGCGCGCGTCTCGGCTTCCTATCAATCGGCTCATTTGATCCACTCGCGATTGCACCCGTTACAGACGATCAAGTATGGCGTGACGACGGTCGACACGCTCTGCGCTGATTTACTCAATTGGCGAACGCTTTATCTCGCGGGACGGATGCACAAGCCGATCCGGATCATCAAAGACGACGCCCGTGTTCGGTTGACGCAACAGGTCAACCTGACCTCTGCCCTTCGCGTCGCACTCCTGTCCCTCCCCCCACAGTTCACACAACGCGACCTCTTCATGACGGTCGCCAGCATCAGCTATTTCGGGGATCCCCGGATGGTACTTCCGGCCGAGAATCGGGGCAAGGTGGCGAACATGGTCGAGAGACAGGAAGCGCAGTTTCGGGAGCTGTACTGGCGGCTTGCGCAGGGACTTCCCGGGGTGCGGTGGCGTGTGGACTCGCAGATGATCGAGCAAGATACGAATGCGCATGCACGCGCGGCGCACTTGAAGAAGTTGCCCGAGGCATTGTTGACCCGAGTGCACGCGCGCGCGCAGGGGCTCGGGCCTCCGAGGGAGGCAGACGAATCTGCGTATTGGTTGCGACTCGCGGGGGATGCGACGTTGCCGTCAATGTTGCGTTCAGGTGCGTTTGCGGCGGATTCTGGTCGACGAGCACGCTTGCTGACTTGTCGACGCGCAGAGATGAGCAACATCGTGCGATACCCGGCTGCCGTGCAGACGTTTAAAGGCGTTGTGAGCGCGGGATTGTGGAAGAGCTCGCGCTACGCTGCGGCCAAGGTCGGCAAGTATTGGAAGGGATCTGCGACGACGAGTGGCTCGAGTGGCGCGTCTTCATGACGGATCTGTTCTGCTCAGGAGTTAGCCCGTTTATTGCCCTTCTTTGTGTGCCGTGCTGGCATTCCCATCCACTCTTTGCGTAATCTGATAGCTCCATGCCTCTCCTTCCCCCCCACTACATCATAGTTGTAGCACTACGGTATTGCTCGGGTATATTCAATAACTTGGATGTACAGTAATCTATCCATTTCCTGCGAACTGCACCGTTTGTAATTAGTTGGCAGGGTAGCAGTGTGTGTGACCATGGAAACGACCGAATCCTCTTACGATACCAAGTATACGTTCGAGCCTGATTCATCACGAACTCCAGGATCACTCTTTTTGCAGTGGACCCCTGAATACGGCTTCTCCTCTCAAGCGTCGATAACAATAGCACTTCAAGTTCGTCCGGTAAGCATAAACGTTACGGAACCCCTGTGTCCACTGGGCAACATATACAGCCTCGGGCAGGCGGTGATGCCACAACTGTGTCCAGTCCATCATGCCCCCTCGAAGCCAACCCCTTGCCCTGAGGGCATGGCAGCTGGCATAACAGCTCGTCGTCATCAACCACTTCAAGTCAGCAGACCGAAGCGCACACACCGACCATGTTGAATATTCTTCCTTTACAAGCGGTTGACCCGCTCAAAGCTCCTCAGACACGCCCTAGGCCTCGGCATCCCCTTTCTTGGATGCTTTCATTCCTTTTTTCTCTGTTTTTCGGCGTTGGAAGATATGTTGAATCCTTCCATGGAGCAAGTTCGACGGTGCACTTCCTCGAGACTGTTTCCGCGGTCTTCGTCTTCATGTTTGTTTCACTCTCCGAACCGTCTTCTCTGGATGAACGCGAGTGATGATTTTAGATTGGGATCCGTTTCCGCATACCAGCATCATCCGTGCTTGCAATGGGTGTTTGGTACCGACTGGCATAGCTACGCCGGTAAGCCACGTTTTCGTGTTTCAATCACGTAGCTCGCTAAGAACCGTGCAGCGACATTGAAAACCTACTCGTTGCACGCTTGGAGCGCCCTCGTGACGGTCTATTCCGTGTCGCTCTTCGGTTGCAAAGTGATCCTCCGATCGTCCTACCGTCGAGATCTGACCGCCTCCGAGTTTGTCGTTTGTGAGTTTGCCGTCTTGGGTACGTCCTCGCAGCCATCGCGCGCGTCGTAATGAATTGCGACGTCTGCAGAGCTCACCGTCGCCAGCGTTTTCCTGACGCTTTTGTTCGACCGGACGCGGCTTGCACGCCGACGTCGTCGCGTCTCTGTCCTTCTCACTGGTGTTGCCCAGTTTGTATCGCTCGTCGCATCGACCGTGGCTCTCACGTCGGACGATCCGTCGCTCGTCGTATGGACGTTTGGGTTGGCTGCTGTCGCCGTCTTTTTGAGTGCGCCTCTGGGGTTTCTGCGGTTTGACTATTGCCTCGACTGCTGTGATATCTGTCAATCGAACCAACGAGGGACCGGCGGGACGACATGGGTGTCGTCTCACGACAGTAACGTCGTCATGATCGTGACCTCGAGGTCTACACCGGCCACCTCATGAATTGCACACTCGCGGAGCGTGTGTTACCCATCCCTCAACAATATCGCTATTAGGCCTTGTCAAGATTTTTAGATATATATAATTCTTAGACTTGACTTTAATTCTATGATAGGTTGGCACACTGGGCCTTGGATGGGCGACACCTGACTGTACATGGACATCCAGGAAAGGCGCAGACACCGGGAGATAGGTGCATCGAGTACTATCGGTTATAATTTTATGTATTGGTAGTTTAAAGGTTGCCAACCACATACATTCGCAACGATACGTCTCTCTCACCACGTATAAAGTCTGTCACCACGAGGCAGCCCTTCCCCAATTTCGTGCCAAACATGCACGATAACATGTCGGAAATTCACGTACCAAACAGGCTTGGTGCCTGTCTCCCTGTCTTTTACCCTTCGTACCACTCTTCATATTGCGCCCTCACAGCCAAGAACACTGGAAGTAATCTGTTCACTTCCCGCCATTCCTCCGTGTACATGCTTCTATCAGGTTCGTCCTCACACCACGAAACCTCACGCAGTTCGGGACACAGATCGCTCAGAAAGGCTGCAATCTTGGGCGGATCATTGATCACTGATGTGACAAAGTCGGCTGTGTCACACCGACTAGTGATTCCGTTGCCCGGTCGCGACATTGAAACCTCGCGCTCAACTTCCGAAAAGTCCACCGCAAGCGTGAGGTCCGTAAGATCAGTACAGCGGGAAAGGAGAGTGATGAGTCCGCAATGCGTCACATTCGACGGGACCCCCCAGCCGGATGTTCTATTCAGAGAGAGCTTAATCAATTTTGACCACTGTCTTGTCAGCATATCAATGCCGTCGTCATCCAAAGAGATGTTGCACGTCACGTCAATCTCGAAGTGCTCGATGTTAGGGAATATGAGAAGTGGTTTCAGTGTTAACAGTGAGAATCGTTCAGAGTCATCAACAGACACCTCGTCGTACGGGTCGACCAATGTAATGTGAGTAAGTTGCTTCGGATCACAAGCCTTGGCCAGCGCTGAGAAAAATAGACAACACATTTCCGGGGTAGGTATGTCTCTCACAGTGAATGATATGTCTTGCAGCTTGAAATGGGCGAGTACTAGGAGTGATGTCAAGGTAGAGAGTTCGTCCGTTTGCAACTCCAATGACCTGAGAGATGCAAATGCAGATGGAATCAGGTGGTGCTTGAGCTTCTCCAACTCTAAATCGTCTTGGAGCTCCAATGACAGTTTAACCAAGGTAGGAAGCCGGGAGAGATGGACGATGGCAGATTCGTCGAGTGTGCTTTTACCTGAGCGGAACGACTCTAGTGAACGTAGACACATCAGTGCGTTCGAAAAGATCTTCTGATTATTAGCATCGAGCGGTGAATTATCAGAGAGAATGCGGAGTTTTTTCAAAGCTAGGCATCTGAAGGCTAGTTCCAATGAAATTTCCGGGCATTGGAGGACAGAGGGTGAGAGAGTGAGCTCAACCAGAGAGCTGGCGAGTAGCACATGCAAGAGGGGGGTAGATGTTGAGTCCGAATCATTCCAATGGAGCTTTTGAATGTTTGGGAGTAGCGGGCCGAAACGCAGAGGACAAGATAATGCAAAGGCGACATCGTCTGCCAGGCTTAGATAGCCTGAGCGCTCGGGGCCAGATAATGTCAAGGACCGTACTCGTAAAGAGTATCTGGAAAAGACTTCCCAGTCACCGAGTGACATAGCTCGCCGAAACCGCTGACCCGGACACTTGAGTAAGATGAATCGGATTGAGCTGGGTGACATACTATCGTTCTTTTATAGCCACCCTCAACTTCCCACAAGGTGCGTGGAAGGCATTGGACGAGGTGGCTGAAGTCTGTCAGTTCCTCCCACAGGAGATCAAGTGCAGCAGGGGTGAATATTTGGCATGTCCGCGCAAGTCTGGCTAAAGTTACCCTGTCGCGACACTCTGAATCTGAGCCACTAGGTTGGAAGACTTCAAGGAAGATGGGACGTTGGATGTCGTCTAGGGTTAAGCATCGGTGCATCTTGTGTGCAATTGATGCTTGGTTCAACGCGTCCACAACGAAGGAAGCTTGAGCCCGAGCGGGACGATTTGTGGGAGGAATATGATGCGGAGGACAGTGATGGGTTCGACAAACAGTCGCTAGATCTATTCTCCTATACCGTAGCCATTCTCATAGGGCATTATCGTACATAATCACCTTGCTGATCGTATCACGTGTCTATTTCAACATAGTCCGATCACGTTGAACAAGACTAGCTGGTCAGGTGCGACGCACAGCGAATATGCCGTTTCTAAGCTTTTTCCCGTACTCCTGTAGGTGGCCAAAATTCTCGTATTTGGAACGACTTCATTGCATTCTGCAGCTCCAGAGCGATGGTGTGGCGACGGTCGAATCCTGCCAACCATACCAAACGAGATCCACTTCTGCATATTTGAGCACCTTGTTCCACTCTCCGGTCCTCTAAATGATGAAGAACTCCGGACCCTTGCCAGTCTCTCTGCTGTTTGTAGATTCTATGCCAGCGTCTACCTTCCTCGGATCTTCGAATACATCGATCTCTCCGTTCCCTGGGATCATCATGATGATTCACCCATCGCACCGAATGGTCTTTATGTTGTCTCTGCCGGGACTACATTACTCTCGCGGATTGCTGCAAACCAGCCTCTCGCACTCTCCCTCGCTAGATACGTGCGAAGCTGTTCCTTCAAGAGCGGACGTCTAGAACGACATGGACTAACAATGGAGCGGACCCCGAAGGTGTATATCACTGGGCTTTCGCAGATGACACACATCCGCAAACTTGAGCTTCGGCGCACCATTGTGGACCGGGACTACTGGCCTGCGATCATGTCTTTGATATCCCTCGAAGAACTATACCTCAATGAGTGTGAATGTGTCGAAGACCCTATGGATGCTCTACCTCAGAAAAACGTCATGTCTCTCCTCAATCGACTTCAGGTGACGAATTGTACCGGGTTTTGCCAGCCCATTGCGACCTTACATGCACCGATTCTACGGGTTCTTACTGCGGACGACTGCACTATTGACGACATCGACTGGTTACCTCGATCTGCACTCACAGAACTTTACCTCCGTCTCAGTCACGAAGAATTTCCATGGGAATGGAGCTTGTGGGAGATGGTTGACGTCTTCCAGCGAGCACCGCAGACCATAGAGACACTCTCCCTTGACATCCAAGGCATCTTTGATATTCCAGCATGGAATAGCCTTCCCCTTCTTCGTTCGCTCGCACTACAATTCAAATGCACTTTTTTTGCACCAGATTTATTGGTCAGTCTAAGGCTACTTCCTTTCCTTAGTTACCTAACAGTCGCCTGTCATTCTGTAGGATCTTCTTCCCGTGGCATTGGATGGCATTGACCGTCTCACATCCTTGCGATCGTATATTTTGAAGGATCATGAGGACTCTCATCTGGAGATACTAGGGTTGCGTCCTTCATTCATTCGACCCATACTTTACGACAAGCTTGGTTCTCACTCCGGCCTCATCCATATAGACTGCTTTGGAGTTGTGCTTTGTTTAGAGGATGGGGAATGGTTAACGTTTCCTCGGGACTATGCATCCGCTTGAAGTTTTGACATCATTCTCTCGGAAAATTGAATGATCACTCCTTTCCGATCAACCTTGCGGGTTTTTCACACGTATTGTTGTATTGTAGGTCAGAGAACCTTCAAATAATTTAATGGGTCCGCGTTCAATCGGAACTGGGACTCTGGTGATGGACAACAAATGGATCCTTGTGTTTCTTCTCTTTTTCATGAACCAGCGACAATTCGGGGTGATTGCAGTATCTCATAGCACTCCGTGAGTCGCAGCAGACAAAGTGCTTGGCATCAGTGTGAAGCTCAGCAATCAAACGACGATCGCCCTGCGTCGGTCACCGGAAATAAAGCTGATGTTGTGGTAGAAGTGAGTACTGTTATACAGATCACCCAGACAGCCATCAAACGTCTCCAAACAGACGTTTTCTAGATCGGATAAGACGGTCAGAAAACCAGTACGACCAAGCCATTGGAGGGGACAATGGGACTCACAGAACATCTGGCGCTTCACTGAGCGGCGTATAGCCTCCCATCATTTCCCTGGCCCACACGTCCCTCAAGAACCAGCCAATATGACCCACCGCGCATCCGATCAAATCGCCTGCAGCCGCTTTCCATGTGCCACTGATGACCCACGACAGTGCGACAAGAGCGAGCGGGAGATAAGGCGCAGATATCGTAAAGATGCCAAACAGCGCTATGGGTGTGGATGGGTGTCGCCTGGACCATATATATATCGGGACAAAGGCCAGAGATGATGAAAGGAACGGAAGATTGACTAATGGCGAGAGACCCTACAGAACGAGATGAGATATGTCAGTCGTGACTTGAGAGGGAGACGTACGAGAAGCATCAACGACGAAAGTAAGAGCAACCAAAGATAGTCCGCCCTTTTGTTTGCAAACGATGATTCCTCCAGCATACGGCTATACCGCATACTGGGTTGAAGATATCAGTCGATCACATTCCAACGCGGACAGAACACGACTCACAAGAAAAACAGATGGAACACAAAGTCGAGCGAGAGTGGACCAAAATAAAAGAACGTGGTGAGCATCCGCCACGGCTTTCAGAACCCACATGCATGAGTTTCGTTGGTCGTACGAAGATATACGGAGGCTGACCTGTGCGTTCGTGAACGCAGACTTGAAAGAAAAGTACAGCTGCAGCGGAGTGACGACCTGACATTGCTGCATGACACCGCACACACCGATCAGTCCGATGTGCAAGCTTGGGGAGTACCGCTGGGACGTACGACCGCTAGACTCGTGGCCACCGAGAGCGCTAACCAACCGCGCGTAATCGGTGGGACCTGCATCACCCATGCGTCCATGTTTACTCGATGAGCCTTGCCTGTATGCCGGGTTGTGGGAAGCAACGATTTGCGAGCTGAGCGCTGAGTGAAGGTCCTAAGTAACGCCACGTCGGCCATGTTGCTGAGTAAGCCGCATTGCCATTTCGGAGATAGCCCCTGAAGAGTACTCCCCACGATTCTCTTCGTCGCTGCAGACGACTTCGCCGTATTCAAATCGACTCGAAGTCCAGCCTAAATCCACTCGAAAATCCATCCCGAATCGACCGCTGATGTCAATGCTGGACCGCCCTAATGGTATCCAATCGTCTTTCCGTGTTAAAACTAGGAACGTCCGTTACTTCCGGCGTAGTTAGTACGATGTCTAGAGTAAATTAAGGTATCAAATAACTCACCTCTCCAAACGCTCGTCACAGCGGATGGAGAGAGAGTTGTGTCTAAGTGGCGAATGGTTCAAGTAGTGGAGTAGGATTCCCGTTGAAGTTGGCGTTTCGCGTTGCCGTGTTCCAACAATATTCACTATCGTACTACATACGCTACTTCTTCTTTTCCCGATGTCAATGCTGGACCGCCCTAATGGTATCCAATCGTCTTTCCGTGCCATTCGAACATATTGTTGTCCATGTCTTTCCCAGTCCAACTTCTCGAACAAAATTTCCGGTCTACCCTGGTGTTTTACTGCTGAAATTTCCTCCTATTTTTTCATGTGCACTCTTGCGACGGACGAAGCCTGGGTAAACCATAAACCAAGGCACGAGGCATGGTCCCTTTTTGCGATGGGGAATTGATACGAGGTGAACTTTCGGAAGCATGGCTTCAGTAGGAACGGAATTCGCTTGTAGGCCCCGTGAAGCGAATGATGCTTTAAGCACCGGGCCTGTCGGCTTTAGATCCGGGAATCCGCCAGCGTTGCAAAGCCGTCGGTGCCCTATCACTTCCGAGAGCACAGTTCGACGAAATGCAGGAGCAGGAAGTCAAGCGCGAGTAGGAACGTGAACGAGAAGTGGAGCTGCCTCCCGAACGTCAAGCCTGCGAAACATTATTTTCATCCGGCCGTCGTCTACTTCGTGAAGGTTGGTGACATATCTCGTTCGTCTTGGCAGGAAGCGTTCCTATCTGCAACGCGGTTATTTGGAGCCCATTCATCTCGGCTACGAGGGGCTTTGTCAGGAAGATCGCTCTCACTCCAAGGATTGTTTCATCAATTTCTGCGGTCCGTCCAGTGGGTTCTCTCTCGCAAGACGGACCAGGATCAGATCCATATCCTTCTGAGCCCATACGACGATCTTTGACTCTACACCATTCCCTTACTGACCTCACCACCGACGGAAAGCATTGATCACACGTTTGTACAGCCTGTCAGAATGTCAATCATTCTCTCCATACGTAGCCCAAGCTGACTGATACATGCCCGAGTATGATGTGATATCCTTTAACCGCTTACTCAGGACAATCCATAGCATTCCACGACATTCCGTTCAGTTAGTACATAAAGACTCGTTCAGTCGCGCATTCTTTACACTGCATTCGGAATCGATGTGTCTCTCAGGTCATGTACTGCGTCGTAGCAAGGATCGTGCCGATCTCGACCTCTTCATGATGGAATAGACTTCGTGGCCAAACGCGCGGTTAGTTTGAAAATCCCGCATTTCGCGATTGATTTTGAGACTAAATTGTCCCTTATACAGCCCCAGGAATCATTTTAGCGTGCGTCAGATGTTACATTGTTTTTGCCGCGTAACGAGAAAGCTCCTCATCTTACCAGATCCGGAGGGGTCATCATGATGGACCGGTGTTGTCTCCCTCTTCCCCCTCTTCCTCGCCTTCTTGTGTCCCATGAAACCAGCCGTCTACGTGCTCCTCCACACCCTCCAATATCTCCTTCACGACTCTCCTACCAGCCGTCGCTCCCACCATATCCAAGAAAATTTGCATCTCCTTGGACTCCTGCGCAAACTCGGCGAGCGCTGTCCCAGATTGTCGGTGGGTTCCACCGACGGTCTCGGTACAGCCCTTGCTGAGTTCCTGGACCTGTGCATGTTCGCGCTCCAGGTCCGCGAACATGGCATTGAACCACTTCAGGGTGGGGGGAGGTGACGTGGGCGGCGTGGCGGTGAACGGCCTGACCGGCGGGTCGAGAGGTGGTAGTGGGGTCGGTGCGGTGGCGGGGAAGGGGGAGGGGAGGGGTGCGATTGGACCTAGTGGGAGAGAGTACCCTCCTGGCTTGACGTCTGGGAACTCTACCCACTGTTCGTCAGCGAACTTCAAGATACGTGCAGGCGAAAGATCGCGTTTCGAGCGTTTCGAGCGTTGGCGTGCGGGAGGGGTGAAAGACATGGTGGATGAAGGATAGGCAGTACAGGTGATGTGGGGATTGTCCTGGGCGCGTCGGGACTTGGTCGCTCACTGGAAATTTACAGGGCTTTTATAGGTGTTTGTGTGTGGTCTTGTCCACCATCCTGGTGGACAATGCGTATGTGAATCACGTGCGTTCCACCGTCCCACCACCACCGACAATTGGTGTGTGGCGGCCCACAGGGACAACGTGCCGTCCTTGCCGGGGTAACCCTATGTTCTACTCATCTCTTTTCGACACGTCCACCACGCCAACGCGACAGGTGGTACGCATTGTGTACCACCAAGACCTGCCGGGAATGTCCTCATCGTGTCGGGCCTGCGTCACTTCTCGGCGAAATCGATCACCACCATCGCACCCTCGAGCCCCCGCCCTCTTTTCCCGCCCCTCCCAACACCCTGTCTTCCCCTTCAATACATTGCTTCTTCGGCCTCTCTACCGGCTGCTCGGAGCCATCAGGTTAACTGGTGGTGTGAAATCATCCTCGATAGATAAATATGAACGCCGTCTTCGGCAGAATTGTGTCCACAACACTGATGCTGATCCCGAGGAATTGCCTCTAGTTCCTTGCGGCCATTATCGTTCCCGAGACGGGGCGTCTTGCGCAGCGGTCTTTATGAGACAAGGTAGTCCAATAACGCCTCGGAAAGGCATCATTGCGACCGATGATCGTCGTCAGTGTAGGCACTTATTTTCGTTGACCCTCTGGGTTGCTTTCTCGTCGGTCAAGCTTATGTCTGTGTATCGCCGACCCGCTGGCGAATCGCTGGCCGACCAGGCCGACTCGTGCGTGCCTGTCTTTACCCGTACAAATCTATCACCCCGTATTTTCCCTCTAGTTGCCTGTCCGTACAGGTATTATATACATACATATCCAGAGTGTCGATGTCCTCGTGGTGCTGCCGACTGTGAACAAGATGTCTCCGCAAGTGGCTGAATTGTAGACAGTCAATGTGCCAGTACTTGCAAGGTAGACAACCTTGAAAGTCCAAGTCAGAACGATCCATTCTTTCTCGATACATACAGCTCCCCACTGATCGATCAGCTTGATCTGTTCGCTGGACAGCTCTACCTCAGAGATTATCCGTCGTATCGCCAAAGGATACAACAACGATTGGACGGAAAGCGTTCAAAGAGCCTGCAGCCTCCGATGAGAACTACAAGGACTTGGATTCCGTGCTTTTATGGGTAGCAATATTACTGGGTGTTACAATAGAGGGCGACCCTTTGCTCACACACACATGGGCAGGATTCTTCGAGGGCAACCTTGGACGTTGAAGAGATGACTAGTGATAACCCTGTCGTTCGCGATATGAAGATGTTTTCGGAGCGCTGACGTTGACGTATCAGAAGACCAGACAGAT
>JBBPLQ010000456.1:0-22044 GCA_038089855.1 Royoungia palumana
CCGGGTTACGACAAAACTATGGAACTTCTCACACGTTCCTATATATGGCCAGAAATGGCAAAATATGTCAAATCTTATGTCTCTAGATGTGAAAGATGCGCACGCTTCAAAACCGGAAATCAACCACCGGCAGGCAAACTCCAGCCTTTAGAAGTGCCTAACGCACCTTGGGAACACATATCCATGGACTTTGTCACGGACCTTCCCCTTTCACAAAATTATGATTCAGTTCTCACAGTGGTGGACCGCTTCTCTAAAGAAGTAGAATTCATCCCCACAACGAAAACTTGCTCCTCGATGGAGTTATCAAAACTTTATCTATCTCATATATGGAAACACCACAGTCTTCCCACAACCATCATATCAGACCGTGGCCCCCAATTCGCTTCTTCACTTATGAAAGATATATGCAAAAACCTAGGAATAACTCCGAAACTGAGCACAGCTCATCACCCACAGACGGACGGGCAAACGGAGCGTATGAATCGCGAACTTCAACAGTTTCTCCACCTCTTTTGTGCTGAAAACCAAGACGATTGGTCGCAATGGCTACCCATTGCTCAATTCAGCTACAACTCAAAAAGAAACACAACAATGAAGTTTGCCCCTTTTGAAATAACACATTCCTACATGCCACACATGGGAATAGAAAAACGACAAACACAGGCACCGGCGGTCGAAGAATTTATTAAAGATATGGCAGACATTTTATCTAAAACAAAAGAAAACATCCTGCAGGCACAGGAATGTATGAAAACTCAAGCCAACAAACACCGTGCAAAAGCACTGAAATATCAAATTGGCGACAAAGTGTGGCTTGCCACAGATAACCTTAACATCGCCAACCGGAGCAGAAAACTCACGGATAAATATATCGGCCCCTATGAAATCATATCTATGAAAGGACCAAATGCTGTTAAACTTAAACTTCCTCGGCACATCAAAATCCATCCAGTAATAAATATTTCACGTGTCAAACCCTACAAGGAGCGACTAGATGGTCAACCGGCAGATAAACCCGGTCCAGTTTTTGTAACCGAAAACCGCGAAGTGGAATACGAGGTCGACTACATCGTTGACTCTCGATTCAAAGGACGAGGCCTTCAATACCTTGTCCACTGGAAAGGATATGATGAAACAGAGCGTACTTGGGAACCAAGCAAAAACTTGGAAAATGCACCGGATGCGGTTAAACTCTTCCACGAGTCCCATCCCTCCGCCCCAAGAAAACTTCGGATCAATTATGAAAACTTTAACTCATTATTCAATCCTATGCCTGATTACAAGACAGAGGTCTCAGTTCAGAGCGTTCAGCTCCATGAACATGCTGTAGAAGGTCATCTGGAATCTGACCAACAGCAGGGGGGTAGTTGAGACAACTCTCGAAATCGAGTGTTGTGTAGTTTGAAAGAGTAGATAAGCTTATTGCTTAGAGTGAATGATTTGAGAGGAAAAGACAAGTTGATTAAACTGGAGAATGTATGCTAGTACATGAGGGTTTATATACTGTCCACTGTGTGTGGTCGTATTTACGATAGTACACTAATAAGGAATGTGGTACAATACTCAGTATCTAATTGTCATTGGTTGATAAGAAGGAATGTAATGATGTCATAGATAAGGCATAGCCTTGTGGCGTATCATATGGAAGAGAAGTTAAGAAGCGTGACATGTGTTGTTGGAATGGAAGCATAGGGTGTAGGGTTAATATGAACATATGGAGTTAGATCTTAATCGGTGCCTTGATGTGTGGCAGCCAATCATGGTTGGAATCCAGCATAGGTTTGACATGAGGTTTTAGAGGCGGTGTCATCTAGACACTTGTGTAGAGGAACGACATATGGTTGAGTTGGTTTATGGAGTATAGGGAAAGGGATGGAGTTGGTTATAGGAAATGGTATGAGATTTGAGGCGTTTGTAACAGTAGTGTTACGAACGCTCCTAAACCCCTATCTTTAACCCCTGTCTTTATGCCATCCAACCCCATCTTATCTTATCAACAAGTCTTCATCCCTCAAGAACGCTATGTCGTTCCTCCCGCCTTTCACCCAGACTTGTTCTAGACTCCTATGCCTCATGCCAAACCTATGCTCAGAAACTATTCCTATTGGCTGCCACATTTACACAGCCCTATATATATTCCACCAATCGGATCAAGGGTTGACATGATGCTGCCACAGGCGCACGGTAACCTTATGTCCAATAAAACTTCCATTCCAAGGCAGTGCCTTATCTATGACATCATTCATCTTACTTATCATCCAATGACAATTAGATACTGAGTATCGTACCACCTTCCTTTCTAGTGTACTATCATAAATACGACCACACACAGTGGACACTATATATACCATCATGTAGTAGCGTACTTTCCTCAGTTTAATCAACTTTGATACTTTCCATCCAAACAATCCTCAGAGCTGGTCACTCTTGATATGACTACTACACTTCATCCTTACAATTCGGGTGTTGTTTCAATAGGTTGGAATGTCATAGAATGTTCTATAGGGCTGTGCTTGGCTATGCAAGTGTGGCAGCCAATAGGGTTACGTTCTGAGCATAGGTTTAGCATGAGGCAAGATAAGATCACGTGACCAGTCATGTGATGTGTTTGAGCGGATCGAAAACATAAGTGTCTTGAGCGAAGTGTTGCTCAAGGTTGAAAACATAGGGGTTAATTGACGCATTTGTAACAGTACTAAAGAAACCATCCAAACTTCCCTCTTACACCACAGATAGATAAATAAACAATGCAGGCTACTTCCACAATCCTTGCTCCTCTCATCTGTAAAATCCAAGAAACAGATCTCTATGAAGAAATAAAAGACTTAGCAAAACACATGCTCCAAATAATAACATCCTTGGAAAATAAAATCATCAACTTAGAGGTACAAGCTGGAAAAGGAGAAGGAACGTCTAAAGGCGCATCAAAAAATGGGCGCAAATATGAAATCATGACTGACCCTGGAGAGTACCATGGTCAGATCAACAAATGGGACGCATGGTGGGCCAGCATGAAAACATGGCTCGCCATAAATGGAATTGAAGACAACAAAGAGAAAACTGCTGCAATTCTCTCACAACTAAAGGGAGAGAAGGTGCTCAACTATTCACATGTCACCATGGAGGAGTTGTTGGATACACCCTTCATTTCAACAGAAGATTACAAAAAGTGGTGTGAAGAATTAAACACCCACTTTAAACCCCATCTTCAATGAGATTGGGCTACGGCTCAATTAGAAAAACTTTACCAAGGATTGATGAGGACAGATGACTACCTCATCAAATGGCTTGCACTTAGCAAACGAGCCAGACTACCCAATGAATATGCCTTGAGAAACACATCCAAGCCCTGATCATCCAAAAGATCTTCCAAGATGGTCGTCCTGCTGGCCTACAAGAATATATAAAGAAGGTCAGGGAAGTAGGGCAAGTGATGGAGTCCTTCCAATTTGTGAGACAAGGACTCCAACCAAATATGGGATTCCAAAGGAAGGACCCTAATGCTATGGAAGTTGACCAGATCGATACAGACCAGATCAACGAAATGAAAAAGCGACAACAGTCACAAAACAAAACACCCAAAAAGGGCAAATGTCCCAACTGCCAAAAGGAGGGATATACCATTAAGGAATGTCGCACCCCAAAGAAAGACCAGTGCCCAGAATGCAAATGGGTAAACAAACAACACTGGAAGGGGTGCAATTCAAAGGGGTGTCAAGCATGCCGGGTAAACAAAGAACCCACACCATCAACTTTGAAAATAGAAGAAGTTGATGAATATGCGGAGATCCATGGAATGTCCATGGAACAAATAAGGGCACACTTTTCCCAACAAAGCAAGAAGGCAGGAAAAGCCAAAGAGAACTGAGAAAGAAGGAATCTCAGATTCGCAAAGGTCAGTTCTCTAACTCCTTCGGACTTTTAACTGAAAGGGGCAAGAACATCAATGACCTCCTTTCAAACTATGATATAGAACCATATGTAATTATGGCCAGGGATGCGAAGACCATAAGTCCCATACCTCCTAATTATTCACAGACTATGCTGTCTGGGGGGTCTCTTACAGAGCTCGGTTGGGATGTTAAACCAACACTTAATTCCCCAAAGAACTATGAAGAAAAATTTATCAGAACCCTCCACATGGAAAAGAAAATAGGTCTTCCAATTGAAATCATCATGGAAGACTCCCCTTTCCCCCTTAAAGCAAATGCACTCCTTGATAGCAGTGCAGATGTAATATTCATCAACAAATAATATGTGGAAAAACACAAAATCCCTAAAAAGAAACTTCTATGCCCAATCGGTGTATATAATGCTGATGGAAGCCCTAACTCCGCTGGAAAAATCACACACTACACAGATATTAATATTCATTACAAAAATCACAAAGAACATGCTAGAGCGGAAATTACCAACCTTGGAGATAAAGATCTAGTCCTCGGGTTCACATGGTTAAAACATCACAACCCTGAAATAGATTGGAAAACTGGATCTGTAGATCTCACATGTTGCCCACTCCAATGTGAAGCTTCTTCCTTCATAAGGAAAGTCACCTGTGAAGAAGTCGAAGATGCCTGTGACACTTATGTAAACAATCTCTACCTCCAAGAAAACGTGGCGAAGGTTGCCAAAGAAAAACCAAAAGAGAAAACAGCTGAGGAACTAGCTCCAAAGCAATACCATAAATATTTAGATGTCTTCTCAAAGAAGCAATTGGAAAGAATGCCAATGAGAAAACCATGGGATCATGGAATCAAATTAAAAGACACCTTCAAACCAAAAAAGGGCAGAATAATCCCTTTATCACCGGCAGAACAAAAGGAAGTCTCAGATTTCATAGATGACCAAATGGCGAAAGGCTACATCTGACCTTCTAAATCGGAACAAACATCACCCATGTTCTTTGTCTCAAAGAAGGATGGACGTAAAAGGATGGTACAGGACTACCGTTACCTAAACAAACACATGGTTAAAAACAATTACCCTCTTCCGTTAATATCACAGCTTGTAGACAAGCTGAAACATGCCAAACTCTTTACGAAAATGGATCTCAGATGGGGATACAATAATGTCTGCATCAAAGAAGGCAATGAATGGAAAGCTGCCTTCGTTTGCTTCAGAGGATCCTATGAACCAGTTGTCATGTACTTCAGACTCTGCAACTCCCCTGCAACATTCCAACAGATGATGAATGACATATTTGCAGACATGGACGGAGTAGTAGTGGTCTACATCGACGACCTTATGATCTTTACCTCCTCGGATAACCAAGAAGAACATGACAAAATTGTCATGGAAGGCCTATGGAGATTAAAAGAAAATGACCTATTTATAAAACCAGAAAAATGCTACTTCTCAGTCAAACAAGTGGAATTCCTCGGAATGATAGTAGGAACCGATGGAATCTCCGTGGATCAAGAGAAAACAAAAGCAATTATGGAATGGCCATCACCAAAAATGGTCAAACGTGTCTGCTCATTCCTTGGACTCGCCAACTTCTATCAGTGCTTTATCCAAGATTATGCCAAAATCACACATCCTCTCCATGAC
The DNA here is from genome assembly GCA_038089855.1 of Royoungia palumana. Taxonomy (NCBI): domain Eukaryota; kingdom Fungi; phylum Basidiomycota; class Agaricomycetes; order Boletales; family Boletaceae; genus Royoungia; species Royoungia palumana. Next base: position 5,554 of record JBBPLQ010000456.1, read on the forward strand.
CTGACAAAAAAGGAAATCACATGGACATGGACAGAAAAAGAACAAATGGCATTTGACATGCTCAAACATACATTCACCACTGCCCCTATCCTCACTTATCCAAATAATGATTCAAAATATTGTCTGGAAAGTGATGCTTCAGATTACGCAATGTGGCTGTGTAGGGACAGGGGTCAAGAACCAGGTGTGGCAGAGACTGAGCTGAGTCAGCAGAGGGAGTGAGAGTCACAGGGCACACAGGGTACAAGTAGTCATTCTTCGTAGAGGACAACAAGCATCGTCCACTGTGGCTTGTCCATTGGTGGTGAGGGTGGGTTTCATACCTCACAAACAACAGGACACATTCCCCTTCACATAGCAGCAGAGCTCATACAGCAACAAGGCATAGGACGACAGCAAAGAGCAGTCACCCTGGCATCTGACAGCAGCCTATCATCCCTGTCAACAGCAGAATCATCGTCGAACCCCAGCCTGCAGAGCAATGCAGAAGAACCCACCAGGCACCATAGAAACAGAAGAGCAAGCAGCTCCACCACCACTGTACCCCAACAACCAGCATTCCCACTAGTACCAGCTGTTTTCACCACACCAACAACCAACCAAAACAGAACAGCACAGCACCCTGAGCAACGCTGAAAAGACTAAAAGGTGGGTGAGTGGACTTGGTAGGTATACTTACCTCCGAGTCCAGGCCACCGAAGCGTCTGAGGGTAAAGGGGAGTGAATATGTTCGCCCCAAAGGGACTCTAGAGAGAAGGGAATAAGTCCAGAACGAAGTCCTGGCATGCACCAGAGAGTGAGAGAAGGCCCAGGGACAAATAGATGAAGTCCAGGAGTCATAGAAGTGGAGACTGGTCGTGGAAGTCGGTCTGGTCACAGGGAACAATGAGAATGATGGTCAGTCGGTGTATTACAATGAGAGGAGACAACGGGAGATGATGGAACAATAGAGGGGAACGGCCCTGATGATGTAAGATGTGAGCTCCACAGGAACTGTCATTTCCGGACAATAGGTACATGATTTATAAGTCCGGGTATGCCCGGACGATAGTATGGACCGGAAATGACCTATAACGTAGTATGTATGAAATAATAAAGAAAGGAAGGAGACAGGATTGCATAGGAACCGACCCTCGAAGGGCAGCGTTCCCGAGTCCCATCTCGGATCCGATAAACCCAATCGCTCGGTGTAAGTTGGACCTGAGGAACAAAGGCATCGTAAAGCAATGGGAACACACTAGGAAATCATACAAAACCTGGAAGGGAAGAGCAGAACAAACAAATACAAGTCCTGGATCGAAGAAAGATACATAAGTCCGGGACGATGCAAGGTGAGCCTGGTCGGTTCTTGGTCGGCCGAGTTGGCCAGGTGTCCGGACTATCAACTGGTCGGTCTAAGGTCAACTGGGCGTCTCGGGAACAGTAAAGGGCAACTAAAGATAAGTATAACAACACGTGGCATGAGTAGGGGAGGGGATATACACGTAGAAGTGTACCGATCTCTACAACGCCAAACCCCCACATCTCCAACAGCTCATGTACGTCATTGTCACGTGCCGTTCCTCCGACCTACTCCGCACTTCCGAGACCCAACTCTGGCACCCTCGCGCACTCTGATATCCCGTCCGTAGATCTCCGTCTCTCTGTTTCACTCCGTCTCTCCATTCTCCGTTTAATAGTTTACATTCTATCTCATCATGTATTGCCTCCGTCCTAGTTACCCACGACCCTGCATGTACATTTCTCCGTTGACCCTTCTCCGTTCTCTGTTGACCCTTGTCCATTCCCCGTCTCTGACCCTTACTCCGACCCTTCTGACTCCGGACTCATTCATCTCTGTCGCAGTTACGTTTCCTGTCCTCCGTATATAAGTCTGCACCTTGTCATAGATACTCTAGCTTGAATATCGACTAAGACTTCCCTGGCACTCCTCTCTTGTCTCACTCCACTTCGAGTTCTCCCTTCAAACCCACTTCGTCCTCTTCGTCCTCCGAAATCCAGGACCCCCAACAAGGACAGTAAGGGTGCAGCGCTCTGCTCCGAGTTGCTGAAGCCGAAGTCCCGAACCCCTCGCGCAACTCCGGAGTTGTATCCGGAGTTGACCAGAGTTGTCGCCGGAAATCCTGCATAGCCCTAACAGTCATCCAGCACAGCGTCACCAACCCACACTACCCAACGTTGCGGGTCCCGCTGAGTATCCCCGTATCCAACCCTTTATCCCCCCACCTCCATGCTACTCCACCATGGGTGACACACCACCCCCTAGCCTACCACTCTTTCAGGGAAACGGGAAAGATGCCAAACCGCCTGAAGCCTGGATGGCCCGATTCATACTGAGTCTACCATGCTCCTGGACGGACGCAGAGAAAATTGAATGCTTCCAACAGCAGCTGTACCCAGGAAGTCCTGCAGCACTATGGTTCACAAGCATTGCGTTTCGGGACAGAATGGACATAGACACCCTACGGGTGGCCTTCGAACGGCACTGGCTGATGAAAATGCTGCCAAATCTCCCCAGAGCACAAATCAAGCAAAAATTGAAGTGTCTTACCCTCAAGGAGGAAGACATCACAGCGTGGGACGACAAGCACAACAAATTCAAGCATGTCATCTGGGCATCAAAGGTGGCTACACTCACAGTAGAACTAGGAGATAGCAATGGTGCACTTATTGACTGGGTCATCGAAAGTATCTCATGGCCTCTCAATATCTACATGGGTCAAGACTACAACAGCTGGGAGGAGTTCAAAGGTGCAGTCTGGTAAATACCAACAACAATATTGTCAGACTCAATCATGCACCAGAAGGGGGTCATGGCCAAGGTTGGTGCCCTGGAACAGCGTATCACGCAGCTCATGCTCCAAAGTCAACCTACCCCCCCGTGTTCACAGAGAACCAACTTCATACCCACCACAGCCGCCATGACCACACCCCAATATGCCCAAACAATGTGCACACCATCAGCACTAGCATGGCCAAACAGAACTACCAATCCCATGGGCCCACCACTTTTGCGAACGCAGATTCTTGAGCGTGCAAGCACCATTCCCCACCATTCAAATACAGAGGTGGGGAGGAGGCAATACAAAGTGGACGTTGACACATGGCACAACACTCATGTACAGGCCCAACCCAGTCTCAAACAGCCTTACCCACTCAGGCCTGGCACTGCTCCAATTGGATCAGGCGAGTGCTATGCCTGTGGCATGGTCACAGAACCCCCACACATGTTGAACACGTGCACAGCAGCCAATGCCCTTTGTCCACACAAATCCCGGTGGCGCCAACTCGTAGGAGCCATAATACACAGGGCAACAACCACATGAACAAACCCAGTACCAGTCCAACTCGCATGGCCGACCCAGCAACCCTCCACCTCAGCACAGGTCATATGGGTCAACCCAACACCAGACTGGACAAACATAGACCACATAGACCCGACGTATGACCCCTACTACATGCAATGGGATGCGGAAAACTACCTGGGACTACCTTTGCAGGCAGACGAGAGGTAGTCCCAATGCTCTATCCGCCCACCATGGTTTCCTACTCTAACATACTACCACATATCACAAACCAATATCCCTACAATAACACAGCTCATCATACTCCGTTGCCTAATCCACATTCTGTTCATACCTTACTTACATACCCCGTCACTACCCACTTACCTTCACTTAATCCTCTTTTTGTACACACCTCAAACACAACTGACTTACGTACAGACACAACCAACAGTACACCAACCCCTGCGATGACAAGCACCCTCAGGGAAGCCCCAAGCACACCCATACCCCCAGTCACATGTAACGTACCCTCTACCAATGCAGAGATCATTGACATTTATTTGTTGGACATGATGGGCAAACCGATTGTCTCAGAACCTAGTTCACCATTCCTGACCATTCCCAGCCTAGAGGGACCAAGAGGAGAAAAGGTCAGAATACTTGCGATTGTGGACAGCAGCACCATGATCAATGCACTGGACACACACACATATAAAAGCATAGCCCAACAACTCAACAAGCTAAGTCCATCAACACAAACACTACGCATGGCTGATGGCTCCACAGTTCCCTCATCCAGTGTCTGGACAGGCACATTTACGTGGGGGCGACTACACATGGTCACATCATTCGAGGTCTTCCCCAGCGGCCACTCATGGCACATGCTCATTGGAAAACCACTCCTAGAGCAACTTGAGGCAGTACACAACTATACAATGGATTCAATCATGATATCGGTTGATGGCCAGGTAAATATTATTCACAATACCACACATAAGCCCCCAACCACAACCCTACCAACACCCATATCATCCCTATCCCACATGAACACACCCAAGAACAAACATGTGCAAACACCTCCAGAAGTGCTAGAACCTGAGTCCCTTGGTGATGTGCTTTCAGTTTTTGAAGTGACATGTGAGGATGACATCTTCACTAGACGCATGGATAAGGGCCGGTTCTACCCACCACAGGTCGCAAAAATTATTGAATCCATCAAACTAGGCTCCCTCACAGAGGACGAGCGACAAAAATTAATCAATCTTGTCACTGAGTTCATTGACATGTTTGCACTCTCAGTTCGTGAAGTCACACCGGTTGATTTCATCAAATTCCACCTCAACATCCCCAAAGATATAGAATACCCCACCAAGGTAAACCAACAACCACTCACACAGGCACAAAAAGAGTGGTACCTACCAGTACTAGATGACTTTGTAGCAGCGGGTGTCCTTAAGGAAATACGACCGGACGAAGTCAAAGCTGCTCATCCTACAGTACTCACACAGAAAGCACATGGTACACCAGGCCTAACAATGGATGAAATCCGACAGCTGGTGGAAGACGAGTGTATGTGGCTTGATGAAAAAGCCAGTAAAAACCTCCCACCACAACCCCAACAGCTGACAATTTCGGACGAAGCTGCGGGTGCCCAACAAAAGCCAAAGTGGCATATCACCCAAAACTTCAACTCCATTAATAAGGCCTGTCGGGTGGCCCCAATGAACCAAGGAGACATCTCAGCCAAGCAACAACAACTAGCAGGGCACATGTCATGTGCCGTTCCTCCGACCTATGTACTCTGCACTTCCGAGACCCAACTCCAGCACCCTTGTGCACTCCAATACCCCGTCCGTAGATCTCCGTCTCTCCATTTCACTCCGTCTCTCCATTTCACTCCGTCTCTCCATTTCACTCCGTCTCTCCATTCTCTGTTTAAAGTTTACATTCTATCTCGTCATGTATTGCCTCCATCCTAGTTACCTCTGACCCTGCATATACATTTCTCCATCGACCCTTCTCCATTCTCTGTCGACCCTTGTCCATTCTCCGTCTCTGACCCTTACTCTGACCCTTCTGACTCTGGACTTATTCATCTCCATCCCAGTTATGTATGTTTTACGTCCTCTGTATATAAGTCCATACCTTGTTGTAGATACTCTAGCTTGAATATCGACTAAGACTTCCCCAGCACTCCTCTCTTGTCTCGCTCCACTTTGAGTTTCTCCTTCAACCCACTCCGTCCTCTTTGTCCTCCGAAATCTGGGACCTCCAACAAGGACAGTAAGGGTGCAGCGCACTGCTCCGAGTTGCTGAAGTCGAAGTCCCAAACCCCTTGTGCAACTCCAGAGTTGTATCCGGAGTTGACCAGAGTTGTCGCCGGAAATCCTGTATAGCCTTAACAGCACAAATATATGTGCGTAATAGACTTCGCATCTTGGTTCTATGCAATAGAAGTAGAAAAAGATGACCAGCCCTATCTGTGCATCTACACAGAAGGCAGAGGGTACCACTGCTATAGCAGAATGCCCATGGGGGTCATGGGAGCACTGTTGTGTTTTGCAGAGATGACTGCACAGGCCTTCTGAGATCTAATCCTTGACCTAGGTTTAGAAATCTTTGTGGATGACAATGGTATGGCTGGGGATGACTTTGACGAACTGCTAGGTCGATTGCGCACATTCTTTAGCAGATGCTGAGAGAAAGGACTGTCAGTCTCACCCTCGAAAACCCAGCTATTCATGTCAGAGACAGTATACAGGGTGCACATGTAGGACTGGACGGAATCAAACCAGATATTGCAAAGCTAGAAGCCATTGCTAAGTGGCCAATACCATCAAACTTACATAACTTGATGAAATTCCTAGGACTCACGGGCTACTTCCGCCCACTCATCAAGGACTACGCACAGATTGCAGCCCCACTCACAGACCTACAATGGAACCTCGACCTTCCTCAGCCAGCTGCTCAGCTTGGCAAAAGGAAATACAAGCAGTTCCTGAAACAACACCCAAATCAATAGGATGATGTGTGGTAGTCGAATCAAGAGTGACTAGCTCTGAGAGGATTGTTTGAGTGGAAATGACAAGTGAATTAAACTGAGGACTATCGAAGTACAGCTCGGCTATATATACTACTCTAAAGTATTTGTGTCTATTTGTGTCCTGGTCTGTGTGCAACTGGTGTGCCAGACTTTATACCATAATTGGAAGTATCTAAAGTGACCGTTATTGGTTAAAGAAAGTGATGCCATGTAGGCTGTGTGAAAGTAATAATATGATTGGAGGAAAAAGAATCGTACGACATAATGCAGCTGTGTAATGTGGCAGCCAATAGGATTATGAGTTGAGCATAGGTTTGGCATGAGGCATAAAGAGTCTAGAACAAGTCTGGGTGAAAGGCAGGAGGAACAACATAGCGTTCTTGAGGGATGAAGACTTGTTGATAAGATAAGATGGGATTAGATGGCATAAAGACAGGGGTTGAGGATAGGGGTTTAGGAGCATTCATAACAGTTCCTATGAAACCATGACCTTCGGGCATACTGGACAGCAAAGCATACAAAGGCATTTACATGGCTCAAGGAAATCCTAGTATCTGAGCCAGTCCTATGGGCACCACACTTTGATGGCACACCATTCATTCTAACCACAGATGGCTGTAAGGACAGCTTTGGAGCAGTACTATCCCAGCGTCACACAATGACCCTCCCTAATGGTGACACTGTCACACAAATCCATCCCGTTGGCTATGTGTCCAAATGAACATCACCTGTGGAGGAAAAATACAAGCCATATGTCCTAGAATTTGCAGCACTCAAGTTCAGCTTCAACCACTTCACTGACATCCTGTGGGGATTCCTGGTAGAAGTAGAAACTGACTGCATAGCACTGTGGGACACAATGTGCAGTGACAACCCATCTCTAACACACGCCAGGTGGCATGATGGCATATCTGCATATTATCTCACTGAGATTCAACACAGATCAGGAAAATCCAACTTAGCAGCTGATGCACTCAGTCGATGATATTCCAACCACCCACCTGAAGATGGGGATGGTAGTGCATGGTCAGTTAGCGCAGACTGGGAATTGTCACAGGGCATTACAAACGACCTGTTCACCCTGGGAGTTGACTCTGCCATCTCTAACCTATGGTCACAATTCACTGACAAACCAATCTTCCTAGAAGTTATCGATGCAATACACAACCTGGACAGTGATAAACCAGAGAAAGTCTGCAAACATGCACGACATCAGGCAGCAGGCTACTTAATAGAAGATGGCTGCCTATGGTGCATTGGAAAAAGCCACTCCATACAAGGACAAGCACAGGTTGAGTGCATATCGAAAGAGGAAGCCATCAAACTGGCAAAAAGAGAGCACCAAAATAATGGGCACTGGAGACATGACCTGGTCAAAATAAAGATACTAGATTCGATCTGGAGCCCCAAGCTCGATCAGTCAATCATCTCTGTACTTCACCAGTGCCCGTCATGTAAGCAGTTCAGTCCTGCACACCTACATGCACTAATGGACCCAATCACATGCCATCACCCATTCAAGCTCATCATCGCAGACTACCTCTCACTGCCCAAGGGCAAAGGTGGCTTCCACACAGTACTCCTCCTTATGGACATATTCTCCCACTATATCTGGGGTTTCAAACTCAAACATCATGGTACAGCCAAAATGACCATAGCGGGCTTGGAGTGCTTGAGGCATGAATTCTGTGCACCGAAAACCCTCATGACAGATGGGGGTTCACACTTCAACAATGTGGATGTGCGGACATGGTGTGAGGCAAATACAGTAGCACAACCCACCATGTCGTTGCTGCATATGCACCATGGGTCAATGGGCTCATAGAAAATGCAAACAGTAAACTGTTAGGACGTCTGCATCAGCTTTGCAACCCACAAGAAGACAAGCAGATAGAAGCTCAGATCAGACCAGAAGACATAGCACGCAGCTGGCCATACCACTCTGAGGAGGCCATTCGTCAGCTAAACAACTGTATCATACCATCCCTGCAGTTCTCACCCAAAGAATTACTACTAGGCCTTGTAGTCAACACAGCCCACATCCCACTCTCCGCCACAACAGAGGAACCCCAGCCAAAGGACATAGGGCTACATCTAGCATACACCGCCCAGCAGTGCTTGAACACAGCCAATCTCACTGCCATGCATGCCATAAAACGCAAAGCAGCCTTCGATGACAAAGTCCTTCTGTACAAACAAGGTGAGGTCACATTCACAAAAAACCAATTGGTGCAGGTACATGACGCCCACCTAGATAACACCCATTTGACTACACGAAAACTACTACCATGTTGGTCGGTGCTGCACCATGTCCTCAAATGGACAGGAAACTCCTATAAGCTAGCCATGCTACATGGCCTCCCTCTGAAAGGGCACTTCCATGCATGCCACCTAAGATGCTACCTCTTGCAAGACCACTTGGGTACAGTAGAAGAAGAAGAGGAAGAGGAGGAAGAGGAAGTACGCACCCACACCCAGAGAGGCTTGGCAAAGAGCAAACAGAATCGGACAAAGAATCGGAGGGAGAGACAGACAATACAGGACTAGAAAGAGACACGGGAGAGACCGAACTCGAAACTAATGGCAAAAGTGAAATAAGGAAGAGGGTCACAGGAGTCGGATAGAGCAGGAGTGAAGTTTTGGGGTGCATGCAACCCCAGAGGGTTGCATAGGTTCGGGGGGGGGGACATGTGGCTGTGTAGGGACAGGGGTCGAGAGCCAGGTGCGGCAGAGACCGAGCTGAGTCAGCAAAGGGAGCGAGAGTCACAGGGCACGCAGTGCACAAGTAGTCATTCTGAAACAAGCCAACAAATGAAGAGACTTGTGAAGCGAAAAGATATGAAGATGTGTGGAATGTTGTCTCAACTGGTTTGTAAGCGAAAGACCAGAAGAACTTTACTGGAGTTCTTTGGTGTTGGTTGCATGGTATATATACTACTACATGTGTTTGTATCTATTTGTAAAGTTCCATAGGGTTCTATCTAATGAACAAATGTGATTGGTTGAGAGAAAGTGGTACGATGCACAGCATCAGTAAGCGATGATGTCATATGATAAGAGGTCATAATGCGATTGGCGGGAATGTCATGGAATGTTCTATAGGGTTGTGCTTGGCTATGCAAGTGTGGCAGCCAATAGGAGAGGGATCCGAGCATAGGTTTGAACATGAGGCAAAGGTCTAGCCTTTGGGGAATGGAATGAGCGAGGCATGAAGAGGAACGGTGTATGGTTCATGAGTGACATGTAGCTTTGGGAATGGTATGTCATGTGACTTCAAGTCACGTGATGCAGGAAATGGTATGAACATAGGGGTCGAAGATAGGGGCTTTGAAGCGTTTGTAACACATTCTTCGTAGAGGACAGCGAGCATCGTCCACTGTGGCTCGTCCACCATAGGGCCGAAGGAGTGGGAAAGGTAGGAGCATGGTTTCCACTCTCCATTGGAGTCAGTTTGGAGGAGGATGCCGCCCAAGGTGTAAGCTGAGGCATCGGTGGCAATCACAAATGGTTGGGTGAGGTCAGGCATGTGTAAGACAGGTTGTCGGAGGAAGGCTTCCCGAAGGTCCGCGAAAGCGGTGGACTATGGGTGGTCCCAATGCCGTGGGGTGTCCTTCTTGGTGAGGTTGATGAGGGGGTGTGCATGGGATGAAAAGTTGGGGATGAACTTTCGGTAGAAGTTGGCAAATCCTAGGAAGGATTGGACATCTTTAACTTTTTGGGGGGTGGGCCAATCCGCAATTCCGGCCAATTTGGTTGGATCCATAGCCAGGTTTCCAGGACGGACAATCATTCCTAAGTATTCTACTTCCGCGGCATTGAAGGAACATTTTTCAAGCTTGAGGTGGAGGTCTAAGTCTTTCATCCGTTGGAGAACATGCTTGGTGCATTCGTTGTGGAGAGTGGGATCAGAGGAAAAGATGAGTAGGTCATCCATGTAGATTACAAGCCACCCTTCTGTGATCATGTCCCGGAAGGAATCATTCATAAAATGTTGGAACGTAGCTGGGGAGTTGGTGAGCCCAAAGAACATGACCGTTGGTTCAAATAGCTCCTGCTCAGTGATGAAGGCGGCTTTCCATTGGTGCCCTTCCTTGATGCATACATTGTTATACCCCCATCGGACGTCAAATTTGGTGAAGATGGACGCCCCATGAAGTCGATCGACGAGGTCCGAGATGAGGGGAAGTGGGTATGCATCTCTGATTGTGTGCTTGTTGAGGTACCGATAATCTTGACATGGACGGAGTCCACTGTCCTTTTTCTTGACAAAAAAGAACAGGGAGGCTTGGGGAGAGTTGGAGGGGCAGAATTTTCCGTTAGCCAGGTGTTCGTCCAGGAACACTTGGGTAGCTCTTCATTCTTCTGGGGATAGGGGGTAAGTTTTGGCGATTTTCAGGACAAAATCTTCCATGAGGTGAATTTCATGGTCGTATGGCTGGGTAGGTGGTACATGGTCACAAGATTCTTTGGTGAATACAGAGGAGAAGTCTTTGAAGATGGGGGGAAGGGTGACCTTCTGTGGTCCTTGGGTTGCTGCTAAGTCGGTGGAGTGGGTCCCTTTTTTGTCGGTTGAGGCAACGAAATCAGGGATGGTGGACCATACATTCAGAACGAAGTAAGGTCCTCTTTTCAACAGGCAGTTTTGGGCATTGGCAAGGATGGGGAATCGGGCCCTGGTATCCCATTCGTTGAAGTCAAACAGGTGAGAGTCCCAGTGTGAGTCAACTTTGACATGTCTGATTCCGATGTGATCCGGTCGTGGTTGTTTTTTTGCTATGGTGTAATAGACTGGGTCCATTGGTTTAGTTGCTTCTTTCTGTTGTTTGGGGGTGTGAGATTGGAGGGTGGGTTTGGGGATTTCCTGGAGAGTTACTGGTTTCTTTTCCTAGTTGATGAGGGGGTTATTATATCGGAGCCACAGCCATCCGAGGATGACATTTTCAGTCCCACAGTGTATGATGTGGAAATCGACAAGGTGTGGGGTAATCCCTAGATGGAGTCTTAGGGTGGTTTTATAACGTATGTCACCATTTTTGTTCCTCGTTTGGTCAATGTTCCAAACCGGTATTGGTCGGGGGAGGGGGGTGAGAGGGAGTTGGTGCCTTTTTGCAAAATGCCAGTCTATGCAATTGATTTGCACTCCTGAATCAATAAGAGCCGAGGTCTCAATGTCTTTGGTGGTTCCATAGGATAGCCAGACAGGGATTAAAAGACTCTTGGATTTCTTGTCTGCTACTATTACATGGGTTGAACCAGGTGGGGAAGGAGGTACAGGCGTTGGGTCAGTCCTCCTTTCTAAAAACCCCATTTGACTTTTCTAACAGGAGTGGGTTCATCTTCGTCGTCACTTTCGCACTCTTTCAGTTCTGGAAGTTCCAAAATTCCCGTGGTTGACTTTTCCATTTCTGGTTCAGTTAGGGTATTCCAAACTTTCCTTGGTTGGGAGGGAAAGGTAGGGCACTTGTTTTGCATATGTCCACTCTTCCTACAGCGGAGGCATAACCCTTTTTCAAAGCATCTTTTCTGTTCCTCAGGTGTGAGCTTTGGGACGGAGATGGCATCGACATCCATTGCATCCGGGTCTTTAGCAGACTTAGCTTTGGCCTGGTATGTGGGTGTATGATACTGGACAGTGGTCTTTCCATGTTTAGTGATAACATCGGCTTTTTCCCATTGGGTTTTAAAGTGGATGGCCTTATCATACCAGTCTTTGATGGTGGATGGGACGGTATCCATGGACATGATACATCGCATGATGGAGGTGGGGATCCCCCTGGAGAAGTATGAGATGAGAATGTCATCGTTAGTGATCCCTGTCTGAGCTACATGGTTTTGGAAGTCGGAGATATAAGCTGGGAGGTCGGAGCTTTTGGTGCATCGTTCTGAGGCTAACCAGTGGATGGCATTCCCTTTGGTGTCCTGATGTTCGAAGGACTTCTTGAAGGCCTCTTCAAATTCAGTCCAGGATCCAAGGGAGTTGGCCGCAATGCTCTTGGCTTGGAAGGTGTCTGCCCAGATGAGGGCAGGGCCTTTGGTCATATAGGAGAGGGCAAAGGCGACCTTAGCATTGGGGTCGGAATAGACCACTGTGTTGACTAAGAGGTAGATATTAACCGAGTTGAGCCAGGGGATGGCTCGTTCGTAGGAACCATCAAAGGTGTCCAGGACACCGATGCGGATTTCTTTGGGGGGTGCTGCCATAGTGGGATGGATAGGGTTGATAGGGGCAGGGTTTGTCACTGAAGAGAGGGTGGTAATGGCAAAGGGAAAATGCTGCCCAGTAGGGGTAGCAGTGGTAGGGGATGGTGGGGTGGGGGCACAAGGGATGCTCAGCTGACTGGAGAGTTGGTGACTAAGTTCAAGGGTTTCTGCTGTTGGAAATGAGGGGGTGCTTCATCTGGGATGGTGAGGGCGGCTGTGTCAAGCAGCTATAGAGTGGGCTGACTACAGGCAGTGGGGATGCTGTGGACCTAAGACCGGCGCAACTAGATGGGGTGCGCCCATCCAGTCACCAGCCCTATATATACAGATGTATCTAGTTTACCTAATACAGGGTAAACTATTATGCTATCTAATGTAGTCTGATGTCCGTGGGTACAGTGCTAAGTCCGAGGTACTACGTATATTCCAACACTCCCCCTAGACGACCAAGTGCGGGACACGCGCATGTCGTCAACTTTGGGGTGTCGGACTTACTAGTTGCTGCTCTCGTTGTTGGCTGCTTGACGACAGGTGTGATGGTGGTCTCAGGCGGACTGTTGGGCTCGCCGGTGGAGCTCCATGGCATCAGCTGCTAGAGCGGCGATGGCTTCGGGGGCATAGCCGGTGGGGGGAAGTGGGGCGTAGCCAAGGGGATGGGTTTGGTAGGCAGCAGCGGTGTATGGAAATGGAGCAGGGGTAAATAGGGGGACCCTGGGGGCCCAGGCATCCTTCTGCTTCTTCTGATTCTCCACAATGCATCTCCTTACGGTGGCGGGGTCCTTGCTACGGCAGTCACCGGTAGCATGGCCACGTGCATGGCAGCTCTGGCACCGACCGGTTGGTCGTGGTGCGGGCTGTGGCACCGGTGCTGGACAGATGAGTGCTGGCGGTGGCTGTCCTAGGTCGTGCCCTTGTACCCAGGTAGGGATGGGCGTGGGGTGCTCGGCCTGGTCGTGAGTTTCGTGGGCGCTGGGGGCAGGGGGCGGGTTGGCTAGTTGCCACTCAAGCGCACAGATATGCGGGAAGATGTCCTTGACCACGAGGGTCAAGAACGTCCAGACCATAGTAATGGTCCTGACAAGCCAGGCAAGGGCGTTGTGGAACTCGGGGTCCACGTCACCCTCAAAAGGGTTGTCGAGGCGGTCACCAATGGCTTGAAGGTGGATGTCGATGTTGGTGGGAGGCTGAGCCATGTGGACAGATGGTTGATCTAGTTGTGTTAGAAATGAGGGGGCGCTTCGTCTGGGATGGCAAGGGCGGCTGTGTCGAGCGGCTATAGAGTGGGCTGACTACAGGCAGTGGGGATGCTGCGGTGTAGAGATCGGTACGCTTCTACATGTATATCCCCTCTCCTACTCGTGCCACGCGTTGTTATACTTATCTTTAGTTGCCCTTTACTGTTCCCAAGATGCCCGGTCGACCTTAGACTGACCGGTCGATAGTCCGGACACCCAGCCGACTCGGCCGACCAAGGACCGACTGGGCTCACCTTGCATCGTCCCTGACTTATCTTTCTTTGATCCAGGACTTGTATTCGTTTGTTCTGCTCTTCCCTTCTGAAACAACACCCAAAACACTAGGATGATGTATAGTGGTCCTTTGAAGAGGGACTGGCTCTTTGAGTAGTGTTTGAATGGAAACAATGAAGTGAATTAAACTGAGGACTATCGAAGTACAGCTCAGGTATATATACTATTCTAAAGTGTTTGTATCTATTTGTGTCCTGGTCTGTGCGTGCTGGTGTGCCAGACTGTTACGGTCACCTCCAATCCAGTTCCATTTCCTACACTTTTCATGCCTATGAATCCTACAGAGTCTTTTGACAAGACTTTCAATCCCTCATCCTATGTCGTCCCTCTCCATCTGTCCTTAAAGGACACATTCTAAATATAGATGCCTCATGCTAAACCTATGCTCGGGATTGATTCCTATTAGCTGCCACAATAGAAGCAGCATATATTTAACCGACCAATCGGATATGATCCATGCACATTCCATTCCACAGAAGCTTGACGCTTCTCTTCCATTCTCAAGGCAGTGCCTTATCTATGACTCACTCACAGTCACTCCTTATCCACCAATCATATAATAGATTCAAGACATCATACCACTATCGTTCATCCAATCACGGTCGCTTACCTTAGATTAGTATACAAACACGGACAAACATTAGAGTAGTATATAAACCCCCGATGTAACTACAACGCTCTTTAGTTTTATCAACTTGATCTTTCCTCTCCAAAAAGCATAGGGCTCTCTCTTCGAGCATGCTGAGGATGACAGTTGCCATACTCCTTCGTCAATGCTAAACGACGTCGTATCTTTCTTTCTCGCGCTATATGCGCACATTATGCATAAGCAGCTCTCATTCTTTTTGAGTTGTTTCACAGACTTTATACTATAAAAGGAAGTATCTAGAATGACCGTGATTGGTTAATGAAAGTGGTGCCATGTAGGCTGTGTGAAAGTAATAATATGATTGGAAGAAGAGAATCGTACGACATAATGAGGCTGTATAATGTGGCGGCCAATAGGATTATGAGTTGAGCATAGGTTTGGCATGAGGCGTAAAGAGTGTCTAGAACAAGTCTGGGTGAAAGGCGGGAGGAGCAATATAGCGTTCTTGAGGGATGAAGACTTGTTGATAAGATAAGATAGGATTAGATGGCATAAAGACAGGGGTTGAGGATAGGGGTTTAGGAGCATTTGTAATGCCTTCCAGGTTTCATATGGTTTCCTAGTGCATTCCCATTGCTTTACGATGCCTTTGTTCCTCAGGTCTGACTTATACCAAGCGATCAGGCTTATCAGATCCAAGATGGGACTCGGGAACACTGCCCTTCGAAGGTTGGTTCCTACGTGATCCTGTCTCCTTCCTTTCTTTATTATTTCATACATACTACATTATAGGTCGTTTCCGGTCCATACGTATCGTCCAGGCATACCCAGACTTATAAATCATGTACCTATTGTCTGGAAATGACAGTTCCCATAGAGCTCACATCGTATATTGTCGGGGCTGTTCCCCTCTATCGTTCCATCGTCTCCCGTCATCTCCTCTCATCATAATACACCGACCGACCGTCATTCTCATCGTTCCCCGTGACCGGACCAGACTTCCATGACTAGTCTCCGCTTCTACGACTCCCAGACTTCATCTATTTGTCCCCAGGCCTTCTCTCACTCTCTGGTGTGTGCCAGGACTTCGTTCCAGACTTATTCCCTTCTCTCTAGAGTCCCTTTGGGGCGAACATATTCGCTCCCCTTTACCCTCAGATGCTTGGAGGTAAGTATACCTACCAAGTCCACTCACCCACCTTTTAGTCTTTTCAGCGGACCTAAGACCAGTGCAACTAGATGGGGTGTGCCCATCCAGTCACCAGCCCTATATATACAGATGTATCTAGTTTACCTAATACAGGGTAAACTATTACGCTATCTAATGTAGTCTGATGTCCGTGGGTACAGTGCTAAGTCTGAGGTACTACGTATATTCCAACATCTGCTTCCTCTTTGGAATCAGAGGAGGAGACGTAGACGTCTGGGTCAGGTGAGGGTGATCGTTGGGGTTCCGGGACGGATTCCGAATCAGAGGGTTCTGATGGGTGTCGTGAGCGGATGGCCCACGGGTCGTGAGTGAGTCTGGGAGGAATGGTGGGCTTACTGCGATGAGAGCAGGCCTGATAGATAGCTTATTTCTTTTGTTACGACAACCCCAGGTAGGGACTGGCGTTAACTCAGAGGCTCAAAGGTTCCGACGTTTCCGAGATAGGGGTTCTGGAGGTTCCGAAAATAGAGGTTCTTGCCAGATGACAGGAGTCGATTGTTCAGGGGACAAGTACCCTTGTTTAGGCAACTGCATGGGTATAGATAACCCATGTGGGTCGTGGGTATGGGTATCTGTGGGTATGGGTGTGGGTTGGCATCTTGGATACCCATACCCATAGCATACCCATACCC